>VZSG01001859.1:9474-21405 GCA_013398315.1 Nothoprocta pentlandii
CAGCTGTCTGTAGAAGGCCTCGTCAACCTCCTCCTCCTGGTCAGGTGGCCTGTAGCAGAACCCCACCCCAGTGTCTCCCACGTTGGCCTGCCCTTTAACCCTTACCCACAAGCTCTCCACCCGCTCATCATCCACTCCCAGCCTGAGCTCCATGCATTCCAGTTGCTCTCTCACATACAGAGCAACTCCACCACCTCGCCTTCCCAGCCTGTCCTTCCTAAAGAGCACATCGCCCTCCATGACAGCACACCAGTCGTTTGAGCTATTCCACCATGTTTCTGTGATTCCTATGAGATCGTGGTGCTGGGACCGCACACAGATCTCCAGCTCGTCTTGCTTATTCCCCATGCTTCGTGTATTGGTGTATAGGCATTTCAGGGAGGTAATTGGGCCTGAACTTTTCCCAGGAGGGGTGAAAGAGGACCCTCTATAATCATGTCCCAGCCGTACTTCCCCATCACCATATATCTGTTGGATGCCCGTTGACTTAGGCTGTGTGGGATTGATTGTCCTGTCCATGTGACACTCCCCTTCCCCCTTCTTGCTTAGTTTAAAGCTCTCCTAATACATTACCAAAAAAAAAAAAAGCTCTCAATACATTACCAAAAAGAGTAGGGCTATTCTTAAACTTTTGAGGGAACATAGTCCAGCACAGTTGCATTTTGGGGCCTGTTGTGGGATTTTCGCATTCAAAAGCAAACAGCTTCTGACTTTGTTCTTCCCATGAGATACAAAAGAAAGTGTCTTTTAAATCCAATATTGTAAAATAGACATCTGACTCAATTATTGTTGTTAACAGAGTGTAAGGGTTAGGTACCACTGAATATATATCAACCGTTATTTGATTGATAGCCCTTAGATCTTGCACTAAGCAATGTTCCTGTGAGTGTGGCTTTATGACAGGCAAAATCGGACTATTATATTCTGACTGACATTCTCGCAATAATCCATGTTTTAAAAATGTTTTAATTACAGGTTCTAGTTCCATGTGGGCTTCCAACTTTATATGATATTGTCTTTGTCTTACCAACTTTGCTCCTGGCTTTAATTCCACTCTTACTGGTTCTATTTATTTCACATTCCCAGGTTTCTCAGTTGCCCAGACTAAAGGGTCCACTAAGCTCATGATATCCAAAGAGTCAGCTTCAACTTGCTTTTCCTTACCCTCAGCATCTTTTGTCTCTGATAATTCCTGCAGTTCCTGATAATTCCCAAAGCATTATTTTGTGGTATATGTACTTGAATCTTGTTTTGATCAAAAGTTATTTGTGCTTCTAATTTATTTAAAAAGTCCCTTCCCATCAGCAGTAGGGGCCATTCTGGCATATATAGAAACATAGAGTCATAGAATCATAGAATGCTTAAGGTTGGAAGGGACCTCAGAGGTCATCTAGTCCAACCCCCCTGCTCACGCAGGGTCACCTAGAGCACATGGCACAGGGCTGCATCCAAACGGGTTTTAAAGATATCCAGAGAAGGAGACTCCAAAACCTCTCTGGGCAGCCTGTGCCAGGGCTCTGTCACCCTCACTGTTAAGAAATCAAATATCAAATATATTGCTCCAGTATCTACTAAAAATTTAATTATTTCATCCCCCAGCTTAACTGAAACCAGGATTTCAGCTGGGGTATCCAATTTCTCAAGCCCTGGTCCCCGTCAGTCTGAATCCTCTGTACCAACCATAAGTAAATCTGCCTCTGGTATAGATGCAGATGGGGATGCCCAATTCTCTGATTGCATCTTCGGGCACTCATTTTTCCAGTGCCCTTTCTCCCTGCAAATTAAACATTAATTTCTCTCTAGTGAGATTCTATTCCTTAGATTCCCTACTATATCGTTTCTTTTTCCAGTCCCTCATCCCCTCAAAAAATCTCATCCCTGAGAGGACGTTTCTGCTTGAGCAAATTCAGCTACCAAAATTGCAGCATTATGTTTGGGTTTTTTTTTTCAACTTCTGTTTTTCCTTTCTTCTACTTCTTCTCTTTTATTGTATACCTTACATGCAATGCCTATTAACTGAGATATTGACATTCCAAGTATACAATCCATTTTCTTAAGATATTTTTTCTTATATCTGGTGCTGATTGTCCCACAAATAATGTAGTAAAAGTCATCTTGTTAGCTTCATCTTCAGTATTCAAGTCTGTCCATTTTTAGAGCAGTCTCTCCTAACTGCTCATAAAATGCAGATGGATACTCAGCCTTACCCTATATGACCTGATATATAATAATAAGAAATACATATAATAATTTTGTGGGCTTTTTTTTTACTTTTACCTTCAATTTGAAAGTATTTTGTATTACAGGATGAGAACAGTAAAGAATCAGATGTTCATTTATTCTAACTAGTTGGATTTTTTATTAGAAGAGTCGATCTGTTGAAACGGGAAAGCTTTTATGAAATCAGGTCGCTTTCACAGGCATTTTTTTAAGGGAAAGCATTTTGTAATGTCAAAGCATTTAACACTGCCAGAATAAAAAAAAATCAATTTTTGATAATTTGAATTCACTTCTTGACAGGATTTTAAACTACATTATGTTCTAATCAAAATCATAATGTTTGAATTAATCTGATGAATTCTCCTCTGGCAGAAATATTTTTCCCTGGGGAATGTATTCATTTTGATAGCTTTCTCTTGCTTCCAAATGATGCTGAATTTTGAAACCTATATGGAAAATTTCTGTTTTAATTTATTAAAATTCTCCCACTGAGTTACTCAAAGCAGTGAGCATGGTCACTTCCCTCTCTACTCATTTTCCTCTAGCTAAGTAGAAATAATGACTATATACTAGTTTACATAGATGTTTTAAAAAATGATTACTTACAGATAAATTATATAGGAAGCAGTAAGTGTGATTGTTGTTAAGGTGACTTTCTTCAGGTTCCCTAAACACCACGAAAGTGAGAAAGGACTGAAAATAAAACAAAGCTGCATGCAATGTAGAAAAATTGTGCCTATCACCTTGAAGAAGGCATTTCTGCAGCAGACCTGTCATTTTGAGGGAGGTTTCCATCATTGATTTGGGAGCCTGGAAGAGACACTGCTGATTTACATTCGACCTGTTGTCCACCTAGCTTTTCAGGTCTTCTTCTGCAAAGCTGTTCCCAAGCCAGTCAGCACACAGTGTGTACTATTACATGAAGTTATTCCATCCCGGAACCAAGACTTTTACTTTTATCTTTATTGAAACTTCATGAGGCGTGTCTGCTGATTTTTCTGGAGATCCACAGGACTGCATGGCAGCACTACTCTCAAGCATATTAACAGCTTCCCCTAATGTGGTGTCATTGCAAGCTTGCCGAAAGTGCTATTCTGCCCCATCGTCTAGCCACACAGCTATATAGCTCTCCAGCCACTCTGCCCCAAGCCTGTAGCATTGCATGGGGTTGTTGTGACCGAAGTGCAGGACCCGGCACTTGGTCTTGTTGAACCTCATTCAGTTGGTCTCAGCCCATTGATCCAGCCTGTCCAGATCCCTCTGTGGAGTCTTCCTACTCTCAAGCAGATCAACTCTTCCTCCCAGCTTGGTGTTGTCTGCACATCTGCTGAGGGGGCGCTCAATCCCCTCATCTAGATCATTAATAAGGATATTAGAGAGGCCCAGTCCCAACGCTGACCCCTGGGGAACACTCCTCGCGATCCGGTCGCCAGCTGGATTTAACTCCATTCACCACCACTCTCTGGGCCCAGCCATTCAGCCAGTTTCTCATTCAGTGAAGAGTCCACCTGTCTAAGCCATGAGCTGCCAGCTTCTCCAGAAGAAGGCAGTGGGAGATTGTGTCAAAGGTTTTACTGAAGTCTAAGTAGACCACGTCCACAGTCTTTCTCTCATCCACTAGGTGGGTCACGTGGTCATAGAAGGAGATCAGGTTGGTCAAGCAGGACCTGCCTTTCATGAATCCATGACCTATGAGCCCATGATGGCTGGACCTGATCCCCTGGTTGTCACGCACATGCTGTGTAATTGCCCTCAAGATGATCTGCTCCATAACTTTCCCCGATATCGAGGTCAGGCTGACAGGCCTGTAGTTCCCCGGATCATCCATTCAACTCTTCTTGTAGATGGGCATCAAATTGGCAAGTCTCTAGTCGTTTGGGATCTCCCTAGTTGACCAGGAGCACTGATAGATGCTGGAGAGTATCTTGGCGAGCACTTCCGCCAGGTCCTTCAGAACCCTTGGGTGGATTCCATCTGGCCCCATAGACTTATGAGTGCTCAAGTGGAGTAGCAGGTCACTGATTGTTTCCTCCTGAATTATGGGGGGTTTATTCTACTCACCATAGGTGTCTTCCAGCTCTGGGGGCCAAGTACACTGAGGATAACTGATCTGGGTGTTAAAGATTGAGGCAAAGAAGGCATTAAGTATCTCAGCCTTATCCTCATCCTTGGTGGCAATGTTCCCCATCACATCCAATAATGGATGGAGATTCTCCTTGGTCCTCCTCTTCTTGTTAATGTATTTGTAGAAGCATTTTTTTGTTGTTGTTGTCTTTTACAATCATGGCCAGACTGAGTTCCAGACAAGCTTTCGCCTTGTTAATTTCCTTTCTACATACTCTATCAACGTCCTTGTACTCTTCCCAAGTTGCCTGCACCTTCTTCTGAAGAAGGTAAACTGTGTTTAAAAAAGTGTCTTAAACAGTCCAAAGTCTGCCCTCTGGAAGCCCAAGGGAGCAGTTTTGCTGATGCTCCTCCTGACTTGACTGAGCATTGAAAACTATCATTTTGTGGTCACTTTGCCCAAGACGGCCTCCAATCACCACATCTCTTTCCAGTCCTTTTGTGTTTGCATCTCCCCTAGTAGACTTACTTACCAACTGTGACAGGAAGTTATCTTCCATGGACTCCATGAACCTTCTAGACTGTTTCCTCTCTGCCATATTATATTTCCAACAAACATCTGGGAGATTGAAGTCCCCCATGAGAACAAGGGTTGCCGATCATGAGACTTCTGCCAGCTGCCTGTAGAATGCCTCGTTGCTCTCTTCATCCTGGTTGGGTAGTCTATTGTGGACTCCCACCAGGATATCAGCCTTGTTGACCTTCCCCCTGATCCTGACCCTTAAACACTCGACTTTTCCATCACCCACTTGGAGTTCCATGCAATTGAAGCATTCCCTAACGTACAGTGCTACCCCACCTCCTTTCCTTCCTTGTCTGTCCCTTCTGAAGAGCCTGTAGCCATCCATTGCAGCACTCCGGTTGTGACAGTGGTCCCACCACGATTCAGTGATGGTGACTATGTCATAGTTTTCCTGATGCACCGTGGCCTCTAGCTCCCCCTCTTTGTTGCCCATGCTGTGTGTATTGGTGTAGATGCACTTCAGCTGGGCTACTGAGCTCTCCCTCAACCCTGGCATGCTCATCCCTAGCAATCCTGCTTTTATCCCCCTCCTACTTCATACCTATTTTAAAGCCCTCTTAATGAGCCCTTCCAACTCTTGGGCAAGGATTGTTTTCCCCCTGCAAGACAGGTGAACCTCATCTGTTGCCAGGAAGCCTAGTGCTGCATAGACTGCCCCATGGTCAAAAACCCACAAAATTTAACTGGCGTGTTGAGCAGGTGGCTTTTCCTGTTCTTCTTGGTGTCCTTCCCTGACACTGAGGGGATAGAGGAGAACATCACCTGCACTCCTGCTCCCTCAATCGATCTCCCCAATGCTCTGAAGTCCTTTTTGATGGACTTCAGACATCTCTTGGCAACTTCATTGCTGCCAAACCGGAAGAGCAATAATGAGTAATACTCAGAGGACTGTACAAGACCTGGGAGCCTTTTTGTGATGTCCCTTACCAGGGAAGGATCAGACCTCATTATGGGAAGGGTCCGGTCAGCCTATTGGGCCCTCAGAAGGGAGTTGCCCACAACAATTACCCTTCTGTTCTTCTTAGTAGAGTCAGTCTTAAGGCATGGGCTAGACTGCCTCGCTCTAGACAACCTCCTGGATGGACCTTTGTCAGCATCCTCATTTGCCTTTCTCACAAGTTCCAGGGCCTCTTAAATATTGCATAAGGTCACCTGGGAAGGCGAGGTGGGCTGGGAGGGGATTTGCCTTCTACCCCAAGCAGGGACCTGTTTCCATTCCTCCTCATCTCTTAAGTCTGCCCCCTCTGCCTTATGGCAAGAGGGTAGGGGATCTTCAGGTAGTGAGGGTTCAGTGCACAAGAATATTTCCAGATTGGTCATGTGCCCTGAACTATTTAACTGAGGAGGTAGGAATTATAGAATGTCATGTGTCTTTAAATAAACACGCTTCTTTAAATTAGGGTTGTTTAAAATATTCAGTCTAATAGATATTTTAGCTATAGCAGTTGAATTTTGATTATTTTTAAAGAACAGTATCAGTGCCAAAAAGGAAGTAAATACTCAAGGGAAGAGACAGGGTGCATCTACTCAGCAGGCAAACAGGATTCAAAAGACGCAGTGACTCTGTCATTTGCCTATAACTGGTGATAGAGAGCTGTGACCCACTGAGGAGACAGAAGCTGGCAATTTCTGTCTGTAGGCAAATGGTTGGCCGCTCACCCCACAGTAACCATTTTCAGTGTCCCCAAGAAGTGCTAAGAACTCAGCGCTTTGGGCCAGGACAGGCATGCCGTGTCCTCCCCCTCAACCCACGGCAACAGTGCAACCTGATTTTTCCAGGCAGCAGCCAAGATCCTCCATGGCAGGAATTGGGGAATATAACCAGCAGTTAGCTGAATCTCAGAAGAAATTACAGAAATTCAGAGGGGTTTCCGAACACTTGCAATATTCTGTTCTGAGTCTCTGAGAAATGGTATCTGCTGGTTTTTGCTCTTCATCTCTCTTTTTTTCTTTCACTTGTTTACTAATTAGCTGAAATATACTGGAAAAAATAATCTTCAGAGAGGAGACAGCATGTGTTTTCCTTGTAAATGAGCTAATTCTTCTCAGAAGTGGGGAGCCCACTTCTGGGCTCCCCAGTACAAGAGGGATGTGGAGCTGCTGGAGAGAGTCCAGCGCAGGACTACGAGGATGATCAGGGGCCTGGAACATCTGTCCTATGAGGGAAGGCTGAGAGAGCTGGGCCTGTTCAGCCTAGAGAAGAGAAGGCTGAGGAGAGACCTGATCAGTGTCTATAAATACCTCAAGGGAGGCACTGAGGAGGAGCGGGGCGGCCTCTTTTCAGTGTCGGCCAGCGATAGAACTGGAGGAAATGGCCACAAATTGAAGCACCAAAAGTTCCACAGGAACTTAAGAAAACACTTCTTGACAGTGAGGGTGACAGAGCCCTGGAACAGGCTGCCCAGGGAGGTTGTGGAGTCTCCTTCTCTGGGGATCTTCAAAACTCGCTTGGATGAAGCCCTGTGCCATGTGCTCTAGGTGACCCTGCGTGTGCAGGGGGGGTTGGACTAGATGACCTCTGAGGTCCCTTCCAACCTTAAGCATTCTATGGTTCTATGATTGTTCCCCATCGTGAGCTGTTCATTATAGACACAAGATTGGAATTGAAAGGTATTATTTGTGAGAATTTGGTGCAGTAAATCTTCAGTAGCATTATTTCACATAATTACATATGTGTGCGCACACATGTATGAAAACAGAAATAAAACTCTAGAAAATAGTTACTAAATGCAGAACAGAAGAATAATATTTAAGGCCACATCCCTAGTGGCCTTTAGAAAATACCTATGTTTGCACAGATGCCACTGAGTTACTAAAGAAAAATGAGAATTATCTATTTTTAATCAATCACTTTTTAGTAATAGGAGCAGTAAAGCATTTAGGCATTTATGTTAACCTTTAACAAAAGCTATGCTTGGCCTTTGGGTTGCAGGACTTCCTGAAACTTTTCCCACAGAGTGAAAGATTACCTAGCATTTCTTTTAAGCTCTTCCGTGTGCAAATATGGATGGAGTATATCATATGGTTCAGATAAGTTTGAGATTGTTCTGACCTCCAATTACAGTCCTCTTCTATAAGAGAAAAAAAAGTTTTATTTTCTGGAGCAGCAATTGCAACTTAAAATGAGTGAAGCTTGAAGGGCAAAAACAGTCTTCAATCATTACTTGTCAATGACTTTAATACCTGAAAAAAAAGAAAACTAATATAGCAAATGTCAGAACACAATCAAAACTTAATAGGGCACTTAAGTTTAAGCAAGAATTGTCATGATCCATAGTAGAAAAAAATATATGTTTATGGAAAAAACATTCTCTGATGATTTATTTAAGCCATTAGATTCACTATGGAAATCAGTAGGTCTTCTATCAGGCCCTGAGAATCATGAAAAGAGGTCTGCTCCAGGATTCCATTCCATCTGGAGAAATAACTGTTGAACTTTTGATTCTTCAAGACCCCTCTGTAGACCAATGAATCAAAAGCTTTTCTGTGGATAGAGAAGAAGTTTAAGAATGATTCCATATATGCTATAATTGATAGTTTCCTGAATTATTGAGGCTTTGTAAGTACCCTTTCTGTACTGTACCCTTTCTGTAAGCGCCCTTCCCCCCCTGCCTCCGCCACACACACACTCCCAATTGCAATCTGTGCTCCTTAGCCAATTAAATCCTTCTGGAGAAATAAGAGCACTGTTGGAAAACAAACAAACAAACAAAAACAAAAAAAAACCCACAACTTTTTCAATGTTTTCATTTAGAAAAAAATGACTGCTGCTTGATATTTTTTCTGCCCTTCCCCCCCATGCACTGTTTTTCGTTTTGAAAATGGATAAATGTTATATTGAGCAAAATACAGTATATCATTTCCTATTATGTGCACTTTGAAATTTACCTTTTCTTCTCCAGTTTCTTTTCTAATGTAAAGTGATCTCTTCAGTTAACCTAGAAGGAGGAGTGTACTCACAGTATAAAGCCCAGGAATGTACTAGGTGGCTGAAAATGTACTGGGTCAGGGCCCTGAATGTGGAGGGGAAAAAAACTTGCTTTGTATCATAATCACTTCTAAAATAATCAGTGTTTAGTGCAACCAAAGGGGAATGTCAGAACAAAATACTTAGTGCTTAAGAAGAAGTGTGATGTACAATATACATTTTTTGCTTTGACTTGTATTATACCTTCATGGTGACCATATTTTTCTCTTGTTCACTTACTAATAAAGAGAGAACCTGTGCTTTCTCTCATGTTGGAGATTTGAGGGGTCTTATTTCGTGTAGCTTTAGGTCATTCTTTTTTTATTAGTTGCAAGGCTATGTGATGTACTTATAAATAAAGAACTGTAAAGTGGGTCACTATTTATATTTGAAACCCCCAAAATTTAGGTATGTTACTTTTGACCCTTGCATTCTTGGTTACTAAACTTAGGTGATCAGGTGTAGTCAGCATGGATTCACCAAGGGGAAGTTGTGTTTGACCAACTGGATAGCCTTCTATGATGGAGCGACTGGCCGGATGGATGAGGGGGGAGCCGTAGATGTTGTCTACCTTGACAGTACTCTCTTGTCATAGGGTAGAGGGAGCAGAATTAACAGTGGTTACTAAACTTGTGGTTTAGTAACCACTAGTTTAACACTTAGTGGTTACTAAACTTGTTTGCAATTGAGGCTTAACAGCTGTAGCTTTTAGGAAAACTAAAAGGAGATGGGAGATGCAGAGTACAGAAAGGATGATAACACAGAAGCCAATTGAACTGGGAAAAGAGATTCTCTTCACAGAATCACAAGTTACAGGTGGTGAGGTAGCTCTTTCTAGATCCTAATTTTGTTTCCAAACTCTGGGTTTAGTATTGTTTTTCTTATAAATTAGGATATAATTTCTTCACAGATTGATGTGGGAGAGATTTCAGTGAAGGAAGATCACAGAAGAAACATTCTACCCCTGAGACATACTTTTTTTTTTTTTTTCCCCCCTGCATCCTTTGATCTTCCATGAAGAGTTGGGCTTACCTATAGCAGTCATTTTTAAAGTGTTCAGACATACACAACCAATACACATCCTATACTTTCTGTAGGGAGAATTGGGTTGTTCTTCATGTAGTGAAGAGTGGCATAAGATCTCTTCAGGATGCATGATAAATGTATGTCTACAATCATATTTCCTTATTGAAAGGAAATGTATTAAGTCTTTTTTCTATTTTAAGTATATGTAGGTTTAAGCATTCAATTACTTCTTCAGTGGCAATGATAAAAATTTTGCTTTCTCATGAAGAATGATTTGTTCAGCTATTGGTCAAAACTTTAGGAAGCTTTTCTATAATTTTAGTTTATCACACAATAGGCCTCTTGGTAATGCTATTTGCTGTTTGAACTGAAGATCATGATTTACTTTCTAAATTTCTGATCTCTTGCTGTTTCAGTGGTCAATTGTCATTATATTTTGTATTCTGTGGGTTGCTGTTGTTGTTGCTGTTGGATTTTTTAGGCTTCATGATGAGTTTCCACTTCTACTGCCTACCTTAGTTTGAGGAAGTGGGTGACTGCATCAGGTTGGAGAAGAGGAGACTGGGAATGGGAAGTAGCATCCACAGAGTTACCCATAAAGTAGTGCTTGTTTCTATGTGTGTTGTAAGGTCTTCAATGATTTAAGCTTAATTTTGGAGGCAAGATGCTCCATTGCTGCAGATGTGTTAAGTTGCTTGTTAGGAATAACAGATTGCCAGTTTCAAGGAATTGCACAAGCACAGTAAGTATGTGCGAGCTCTGTTTTTTGTTTTAAATGCAATCGTACTTATATCGTACGCACGTAATCGTACGTAACATATAGCTACATTAATCTATAATTAAGTGAATAGTTGAAAGCAGTACGCAGAATGTGGAAGAAAGGACAGGCCCCTTGGGAGAAATACAGGAACATTGTCAGGGAATGCAGGGATGGAGGGATGCGACAAGGAAAGCTACGGCTTTGGAACAAAATCTGGCAAGGGATGTTAAAAATAGTAAGAAGAGCTTCTTCAAATATATTAACAACAAAAGGAAGGTCAGGGAAAACATGGGTCCGCTGGTGAACGGGGTGGGAATCCTGGTTGCAAAAAAAACACAGAAAAAGCAAAGTTGCCAAATGCCTTCTTTGCTTCAGGGTTTACCAAGGGCAGCCCTCTGGAATCCCAGGCCCTAGGGACAAGAGAAGAAGCCTGGAGAGAGGAAGACTTGCCCTGGGTAGAGGAAGATTGGGTCAGAGAGCACTTAGGGAAACTTCATACCCACAAATCCATGGGCCCTGATGGGATGCACCCCAGAGTGCTGCGTGAGCTGGCAGATGCTATAGCTAAGCCGCTCACCATCATATTCCTGGGAAGAATATGGAGAGTCCTGGAGAACGGGGGAGGTGCCTGAGGACTGGAAGAAAGCCAATGTCACGCCAGTCTTCAAAAAGGGCAAGAAGGAGGAACCAGGCAACTAGAGGCCAGTCAGCCTCACCTCCATCCCTGGAAAAGTGATGGAACAGCTCATCCTGGCTGCTGTCTCCAAGCTCATGGAGGACAAGAAGGTGCTCAGGAAGAGTCAGCATGGATTCACCAAGGGGAAATCATGCTTGACTAACCTGATCGCCTTCTATGATGGAATGACGAGCTGGACGGACAAGGGGAGAGCGAGCAGTGGATGTCGTCTACCTGTACTTCAGCAAGGCTTTTGACACCGTCCCTCACAGTATCCTCCTGGGCAAGCTCCTGAGGTGTGGGATAGATGAGTGGACAGGGAGGTGGACTGAGAACTGGCTGCATGGCAGAGCCCAGAGAGTGGTAATCAGTGGCGCTGAGTCCAGTTGGAGGCCTGTAGTTAGCGGTGCCCCCAGGGGTCAGGCCTCCGTCCAGTCCTGTTCAATTTATTCATCAACGACCTGGATGAAGGGCTGGAGTGCCCCCTCAGCAAGTTTGCTGATGATACCAAACTGGGAGGCGTAGCTGATACCTCAGAGGGCTGCGCCACCATCCAGAGAGACCTGGACAGACTGGACAACTAGGTGGTGAGAAACCTCATGAAGTTGACCAAGGGCAAGTGCAGGGTCCTGCAC
>VZSG01001860.1:0-21335 GCA_013398315.1 Nothoprocta pentlandii
GGGAAGGCGGATATCCAATGGGGAGAAGAGGGCGGGGAAGGAGGCGGGGGGGAGGGCGGAGTGGGCGGGGCAGGGCGGTGAGGCTCCGCCCCCTGGCTGTGGGAATCCCTGCGGTGATTGGTCGGGAGCGGGACGGGGATTTAAAGGGGCAGCGGCCGCGGGGGGCGGGGCCATGGGGGGTCCCGGGGACCCCGCTGTCCCGTAGCCCCGTGTCCCGCACCGGGACCCCGCGGCCGGCGCTGCCCCCCGCGCAGCCAAGGGGCTTTGGGGCAGCTCCCCAGATCCTGCCCCAGCACGGGGGCCTTTTCCCCTTTGTGGGGAATCTCCCCCCCGGCCCGCGGGGGGTCCGGGGGAATCGCGGCTCGCTGGAGAAATCCCAACTTTTCCCTTTCCCTTGGCAGAGAAACGACAACCTTTTTTGTAGGGAAATCCCGAGGCGGGCGCCCGCCTGCCCGGTGCCCCGTGGGTGCTGCGGGGTGCCCGGTGCCAAGCGGCTGCAAGGAGGGAAGCGCCGCGGGAAAGTGCAATTCCCAGGAACTCGGTGCAAAAGTAAATACTGGAGGGATACCCAATACCCGGTGCGGGGCGGGCGCCTCTCCTTGCGCAACGCCTTTGCTGGCCGGGGCAGGGGAGCGCGCTCGGGAAGCGTTTCCCAAGAGCCACGCCAGGGCGGCTGGGAAAGCAGGAGCAGGGCTGGAAAGGGGCCGGGATGCAGGTGGCTGCCGCGGGCAGCGCCGGGCGCAGCAAGGAGGACTCCGGCAGGGCGAGGAAGGCTCCCATTAAGCAGGGCCCTGGCTGGGCCGGCCGGGCGGCTCGGTAGCGTCCAGCCCCTAACGAGTGCCCCGCGGCGGCGCCGCCGGGGACGGATCCGTGGCCGTTTCCTCCCGGCTCGGCCGGCCCCGCTGCCCTCGTTTGTTTTGCTGGTGATTAAGCCGTGGTGGCGGCTGGCCGGGGCTCCCACCCCTCGTCCCTTGGGACCCGGGGGCTCCTGGTGCCACCGGGCACTGGCTCCTTCCCACCCGCCGTGAGCAGGGGGTGACCCATGAACCCCAGCGAGCGGCAGGGACAGGGCGTCGCGGCCACCGAGGTCCTGGCACCTTCCTCCTGGTGTCCCCCCAGTTTGGTCCCCGCGCTCTGGCCTCCCTGCGCCGGTCACCCCGGGCGGCATCGGCCACCGCGTGCACGTGGCGTCGGCGCACGCGTGCCAGTGTCCCCCGCGCCGCGCCGCTGTCCCCACGCCTGGCACCCAGCGCCGCTGTGGACTTAGCAGGTGGAGCCCTTCATCCCAGCTCGCTTGTGTGCAAAACCTCCCTTGGCAAATGAACCTCCCGCTCGGTCCCCGGCCCGTCCTCCGAGGGCTGCTGGGGACGTTCCCCGCGGTGCCACCGGCACGCGGGGCCACCTCCGGCCGGCAGCGGCTGCAAAGCCGGAGCCCTTCGTGGGGGCTTCCTTCCCTCTCCCGAGTGGTGGCAATGGCCGGGATCGGCCGGAATGGCTCGAATTGGCTCGGAAGGGCTTGGGATCGGCAGCAGTTCCCTTGCCGAGCGGGAAGGTGCTTTGGGAAGCCCAGGATGTGCTGGAAGCCCCGTGGCACGGAGGAGCCAAGCGAAGCGTAGAGAAAACCAGAAACTGGAAACTAGGAACCGATTTTGGAACCAAAACTAGGTCCGATTTTGGACCTTCGGACGGGGCTTTCTGCGAAGGCAGCAAGGACCATTCCCGAGAGGGCAAAGTCCCCGCGGGGCCCGCGCGGCTCCATCTGCCTCCCGGGAAGGACGATCCCCAGGGCCGGCCCCGGCGCCGGCCTCCGCGCGGGTGTCGTGAGCCGCCAGGCCTGGGCGCGCGGGATGAAAGCCACCGCCGCACACAGGGTGTCATTACCGAGGGTGACGCAGGGCTGGGGAACGGCGGCGTCACCTCCCCGGGGCGGCTGCAAAATGTCACCGAGTGCCACAGCGTGACGGGGCTCGGGGGCTGCAGCCCGCTGGGATTGGCATCCCGGGATTTGCACCCGTGGTGCACGGGGAGCGGCGGCTCCAGAAGGCGCCCCTGGCCCTGGGCAACTTCGCAGCAAACGGGGCAGTGGGTGGCCAGGGGTGGCCGGCCGCGGAGCTGCGGGAAGGAGCCGGCATTCCCAGCGCTTTGCTTTTGCTCCAGCAGCTGGAGCAGGGATGCTCGGCGCGCTCTTTGGCGGTGCCTCAGCGCGCCGGCCCCGCGCCGCAGGCATCGTGACTCCGTCCTCATTAAGAAAAGTTACTCACGCCTTGGGAGAGAAACCGGAATATCCTGGAAATGCCTCTGTTTGGCGCTTTCTCACATTAAAGGAATGGCCAACAGCAAGGGGGCGGCCACACGTGCTGCTCCGCGGCACGTGGCGGGATGCCCCGGCGGCACCACATCCCCCATCCCATATCCCGCATGCCCCATGGCCGGGACACCCCAAGTCCCATGGGGGGTCCCGCTGGCTGCCCGGGTCATCCCGGCGCACGGGGCGAATCCCGGTGCGGAGGCTCCATGGGGGCCGGGCCGCGGGGCCGGTAAGTGCGTGTGCGGGGCCGGCCGCGGCACGCGCTGCATTTTCGGCGCCTGAGTCACCGCTGCTCACGGCAGGGCGGTAATGCGCAGCAAGGGAACACGCCGGGGTGCCGGCGGCCACGGAGGCGGCACCTCAGGGGCCGGGCCCCAAACACCCTCCTTTCTCCCTAAAATTCAAAAGCAGGAGTGCTGGGAAGGCAAGTTCGGGGAGCTGCCGGCCTGCGAGGAGGTTCCTGAGGGTTCTCCGGGCACCAGGACATCCTCCCCGTCCCCACAAGCGATGGCCAAGCCCCAACTGCAGCGTTTGGACACTTGACCGTCCAGAGAAAAACCTGCTAAAAATTAACATTAATTTATTAGAATATTCATGAAAAAAACAAGATTCTCTTTACATGTGTTTTTTTTTTCTTTTCCTTTTTTAAACAAGAGAGAATTTTCATTGCTTTTGTTTTGTTTTTTATCCCCTCCTGGAGGCAGCGGGCACAGAGCGAGCGGCGGCGGGGACGGCGCCGCGGGACAAGGCACGGCGGGCGCAGGGGGACGGCGCTCCGAGGGACCCGCCGGGCTCCCTCCCGGCCACGCCGCCCGCTTCCCAAGCCGAGGGCCCCGGCTGTCCCCTCCGAGGGGACCCTTGGCTCTTCCCAAGCTCTTGTAGGGGATAGGTAAGGAAAAAAAAAAAACCCCAAAACACACGGAGTAAAAAACTGAAATACAATCATCTGCAGGCCGTGGCCCCCTGCACATCCAACTCGGTGGCGGTCTTTGGTTAAGGAGCACCCGGTGCTTTTGGCATTCCCTGCCCCGGGAAGCGCGGGGCGCAGGCGGGCGCGGGGCAGGGCCGAGCAGCCCCACAGCCAGGCGATCCAGGAGGGACAGAGCGGCCCGAGGGGCCACGGAAGCGCGGGGGCACCGGCGTCCCCCCTGCATGGCTATAGATACGTATTGAACAAGACCCAGCGTGAAATGCAGTGCTGGAGGAGACGCTCCCGGGCTGGAGGAGAGATTGGCGGCCGCGGCGCGGGAGCATCCGTGCGGGCCCCGCGCGAGGTGTCTGTGCGGGGCGCCCGGAGCAGAGGCGGCTCCCGGCTCCGAGCTCTGCTCCCGAACAAGGCAGGCTCGGGAAAGGCGGCGCGGGCCCGGAGCGGTGCCCGTGCAGCCCGCTGCGGCTCGCTGGGCAGAGCTGTCCTGGCAGTCCCTGTCCATCCAGGATGGTCTCCCCTTCCCAAACCCGGCGCGTTTAGTGACGGAGGAACCCAAAAAAGGGAGCGGGGGAAAGAAAGAAGAACGAATGAAGAAAGAGGCTCTGCAGGCGGGCGGGCGGCTCTGCGCCGCTGCTACTGCCCCTTGGGGATGAAGGGCTCCCCTTCCTCCGGCTCCGGCCGCGGCCCCGGGTCGCTCAGGCACCGCAGCATCCGCTGGTTGCTGGGGCTGTCGCTGGCGCCCGGCGTGAAGACGTCGTCGGTGCCCGGGGAGGACGGCTCCTTCGGCCGCATCACGAGCCCTTCCTCCTCCTCCTCCTCGGGCGAGGAGGAGACGTGGCCGGAGCCCTTGAGCTCCTCGTTCGCCAGGTCCACGGACTCGGGGGACTGCGGCGAGGCCGGGTCGATGGTGATGATGGGCAGGTTCTCCGAGTCCGCCTTGGGCTCGTAGGCCAGGGGGTCTGGGGGAGGCAGAGGGGGGTCAGAGACCCGGGTGCTGGCGCTGAGCAAACCCACAACCCGGGGGGCTCCGGCAGGGAAGCAGGGGCTCCGGCTGCCCAGCACATGTTTAGGGGCTCCAGTTTTCCTCCCGTTTCCTGCAGTTTCTCTGCCCTCCACCACCTCTCTGGAAAAGCGCAGGCTAATCCAGTCCCAGACAGGCGGTTTGCAAGGACCGGGGCTGCCCTCTGCCGACTGGTCACGGACTCGGCAGGCACCGGCACAGCGCCGCGCTCCCCATCCCGGCAAACGGGACGTGTCCAGATCCCAAGCTCCCTCCCGACTTCCCTGGCGGGAATGCCGCGGCTCGGTCCCTCCGTACCTGAGCCGATGCGGGCGCGGGACATGGTGGGCGAATCCACCTTGTGAGCCGGCACCGTCAGGTAGTTGTTCATCTGCAATTGGAGCACAGGGAGGGGGGCATGAGGATGCTTCCTGCCTGGACTCGCCCCCAGGCCAGGGAAGCAGCAGCCGCGGGATCCGGACAACTCGCGCACGTGTCCGCCCTGCCCTGGCACCAAGTCCTCTGCCCCTGGGTCCCCTCCGCGGGCAGGACACCAGTGTCCTTCCCCGCCTGCCCCCGCTCCAACGTCCCCTCGGCACCTTTTGCTCCATCTGCCGGACCTTCTGCCTCCGCAGGAGCATCTGGTTCCAGGCTTCCTCGTAGGGGTCGGCCACCAGCGTGTGCCGGTTGTAGGATCGCAGCTGGAAAGGGCCACAGGAAAAGGAGACGGGTTAAAAAAACACAAAGAAAGGCACGGGAAGATCACGGCGCTGTTCCCCTTGGATCTGGGATACTGCGTGGGATGCTGCAGCCACCAGCAAGCACCGCACGCCTGCGCTCACCCCGGACACCGCCCTTCCCTAGACCATTCCTCGCCGCCCCGACTCGCCAAAGCCCCTGGAGCAGGTGGGAGAGGCAGAGGCTGATGCTCTCTGAGCCCACCACACGTTTGCAGTTTGATGGGAGCGAGCCTGAGCTCAGCTGAGATGTCCCCGTGTCCCCAGAGAGCCCCCCAGAGCACAGGAACATGGTCCAGGAGCTGTAGGGCCCAATTACAGACAATTTACCCTCTGCCTGGTTTTCTGCAGGTTGTTGCGGAGGATTTTCCGGATTTCCTCCTCCTTGTCCTTGGACAGGGCTGGCAGGGCACGCTCCACAGGGAGGATCTTGGGCTGGATGTTCCTGCACAGATAGAGCAGAGTCGTCATCATGTGGGCAGCCGAATAGCAGCAAGCAGGGAGCATCCGGCCCGGAGTGGGACCGGGAGCCGCCGGGAAGCGCAGCATGGCCAGAGGAACTCACTGCATGGAGACCGTGGAGACAGCCGAGGGGATCTTGGCTATGCCGCCGCTCTCCACCATCTCGATCGCCTGCTTCATCTCCATCTTGTGATAGAAAGCGATGAGCTGGGGCTCCTTGGAGCGCTCGCCCGCAATCAGGCACTTCTTCACATACTTCTTGTTGAAGCGGTTCAGCCTTCCCAAGGGCACGGCAGCAAGGAGGGAGAGGTGACAGGTGAGACCTCCCTCTGCCCTGGCACCCTGTCCCCCTCGTCAGGATGAGCCCAGGCCTCCAGGAGACCATTCCCCCAAGCGCAGGGGCAGTAACGGGTGGTCCTAAATTCCTGCAGGTCCCACAGGGAGCAGCTGCCGGTGGCTCCCCTATTGAGCCATGGGGTTCAGCCTCAATCACGCGCAACCCAGGGCCGCGATTCCTTGGGGGGAGCATGTGGGGCTGGGGGGACGCACTGGGGATGCTGCCAGGAGGCAGTTCCAATCTTCCCTCATCCCACCCACCTGGTCCCATCATAAAAGCTCTGCACTCACTTGTCTTTCCAGTGGTGATGCCCGTAGTGCCCACAGATATCCTCGATGCCGGTCAGGAGGTGATCCAAGAACTGGAAGAGAAAGCCCAGGGCAGCGGTGGCTCGCAGGGCCACCAGCCGCCCCCGTCACCCACCCGCCGCGCTGCGGGTGCTCGAGGGTGAGAGCTCAGGGCTGTGGGTCCGGGACGGGCCTCGGGAGGGCAGCACGTTCCTACGCGGCCGGGCGCCACACTACCAGGCACACGGGAGCTCTGGGGCGGAGCAGGCACCAGACGACACAGACAGGGAAGAGCCCGTGCTCCAGCCCCGCTTACCTTGGCACCGACTTAGGGGCAGCTCCCGCTCTGCAAAGCTGCCCGCTTACAGCGGCAGAGGTGGCCCCAAGCCGAGCGGAGAGGGCTAAGGCGGCGAAGCGAAGCGCGCGGCAGGGGCCCGCCGGGCACAGCGCGTTACCTGTGTGTGGATCTCTTCGTTGATGGAGCGCTTTGACTCTTGCTTCTTCTTCACCGCAAGCAGGTCCACCAAGGGCCGGATGGTCATGCCCTAGGAATGGGAACGGCCACGGCAGATTAGACCTCTCCCCGCTGCAGAGGTTAAAGTGCCCAGGCCGGAACAGCCATGCAGAGCTCTGTTTTGCCAGTGGCACCTGCCAGAGCTGAAGAGCTTTGCAAACGAGAGGGCGGATAGTGACAGGGTCAAGGATGGAGGCTGGGGAATGCTCCTTGCTCTCCTCATGGACACGCTACCCATGGGACATCCCCTTCCCATCTGTAGTGATGTGCCACCAACCTGCACGAAGACGGTGAAGAAGATGACGGTGATGATGGCAGTGAGGAACATGTCCCTCATGTTGAAATGCTCATAGTCCAGGAGGTAGCAGAGGGAGAAGGCGATGGCTCCCCGCAGGCCCCCGTAGGCGATGATGAACTGGTCCTTGGGCGTCAGCTTCACAATTCGGAACTTGTTGATGAACCACGTGAGGCCCAGGACACCTGGGGGAATGGGGAAGTGGCCTCGGCTGAGTGGATTTTGGATGGCCCAAAGAGATCCGGGGCACTGCCATAGTCTCAGGGCCATGGGCACAGGTGGGTGCTGCCCTGCATGGGTGCCCCCTACCAGCTTCAGGCAGCAGCTTCACCACCTTCAGGCCCACAACAGAGGCCACATCTGGCTGCTCTCAAGTTGTGCCTGAGCACAAACTTGGTTTCACCCTGTTCTCTCCACAAGGCCAAGGACCAGCAAGGTCTGAGGTGCATGGAAGAGCAGCGACCACCCAGTCAATCCCAGTGCCATCTGCGACAGGCTCTCCAGCAAGGCAGACTTGGTCTTGCAATGTGAGAGGAGCCCAGAACTGTTCCCAAAGGCCCTGCCCCAGTGTCGGCACCTCACCTAAGACCCTTGCGATAAGGCAGAAGAGCAGCGTGCTGATGACAAAGGTCCAGTTCCAGTAGTGGTGGCCAGCCACAGTGGAGACCCCCAGGAAGATGAAGATGAGGGTCTCGCTCACGCTGCTCCACATCTTGAGGAAGTATTTGATGGTGGTATGGGACTTGTGGGAGATGTTGGCTTCCACATAGGGCCGCATGACCACGCCGGAGGCGATGAGCCTGGAAGCAAAGTTGGTGCACTCAGCACCCATGGGGACCACCACAACAGTGGGCCCTGGAGCAGCATTTTGTGCTCTTGTACTAAAGCTCAGAGCAGGGCAGGGCTTGTGAGACATCTGCAACTAGGCAGGGCCTCCAGAGAAGGCAAAGGAGGCTTCTCCTTCCCCATGGCAGGGCAGAGGTGAGCGTTGGAGCTGGGCAGCCTACAACCACGGTGTTTTTGAGAGCTCAGCAGGCCCTGCCCGCTACCTGGTACCAAGAGAATGGGAAACAGGTAGCTAGTGCTGCAGCATCTGCAGGACAGCTCAACAGAGGTGTTTTTCTCATCTACCTTCCTGCACACCCCAAACACAGCCCTGGCCCTCACTGGCGATGTGCTGACCACAGCAGGGCAGCAACAGTGCAGTTAGAGTGAGATAAATGGCTTGTCACAGCCTGCCCTGGGGACATGAGGGCTGGGCGTCTGCAAAGGGTCTGCTCTGGTGTTGTCAAAACAGCCAGGGCAAGAGCCACCATCCGAGAGGCCACGGGGTGGAGAGGGCACCTACTGCAGGGCTAAGGTCTGGGGCAAAAAGGGCTCCCTGGGTCCTCAGCACCCACTGAGCACCTCCTGCCACCCGAGGCCAACTCACGCCATGATGCCAGAGAGGTGGAAGAGCTCCGCGGAGAGATAGGCCATGTAGCTGTAGAGGAAGACGAAGAGGGGCTCGATGACGCGGATGTGGGAGGTGAAGCGGGATGTGAAGGCAGCGATGACCCCGTAAATGACGCCCACGAAGACGCCGCCCAGAGACACCACGAAGAAGCTGAGGAAGCCGAGGATGATGTCGATAATGGTCACTTGTTCAAAGTTGGCAAACTCCTCAAAGAGGTGGTAGAGGACCTGGGGGCAGAAGGGAGAGAGGATTTCAACCCATCCCACCGGCAAGTGGCACCGTCATCTCAGAAGAGCCCTATTCAGTGACCATCCTGGGAGCAGCAGCAAAGGGCCCAACGTGGGGACACGCATATCCCTGCTGAGCCCTGACCGCTGCCCCACGAAGAGCTTTGGTCAAGGTCAGACCCAGCAAGAGCCTATTCCTGTTTTCCAATGAGCACTGAGGTCCAGGCTGGGGACACCTAGCAGCTACGTGCGGAGCAAACCCAACATCTGCCCAGCTCAGCACAGGCAACAGCTCCAACTCGTAAGTCATTGTGTAGCTGGAAGGGCAAACCCATAGGAGGAGCCCATCCTGGGCGGCATCTCCCACCTCCCATGTATTTATTGGGCAGATTTTAGAGGAGAAGCTGCTGCAGCAGCGTCAGCAGCGAGGAACTGGTTCCTGAGCCTCCTGCAAGGACGGTGATGCTTGTGAGCGGCGAGAGGGCAGGGTGCCAGCTCTCGGCCGCCAGGCCCTGCGAGGGGACAGACGGGACAGCAGAAGGCGAAAACGTTCCCCAGCGATGGGAGAGGGGACGCAGAGCCTGCTGAGAGCCCCGGGCCGAGGGAGGGGACAAACCCTGGGGAAAAGCCCTGCGCTGGGCAGGCGCCTTCCCCGTGCCCCTCTGCAGCAGGCGGCGCAGCCAAGCGGACAGATGGGGTACGGGAGAAGCGCCAGGAAAAAGCAGCGGGCTAGAAGGAAATGTAGTGGTCAGCACTGCGGAGAGGAGGACGCCAGGCCGGCACCTGGACACAGATGTCCCCAAAAGCTCCCAAAACTCCTTGCCAAGGTACTGCTCCCCGCAAGCAGCCCAGCGCCACAAACCAGGTGCCAGGGAAGTGGAGCCCTTCGGCTTCTTCCCTCCTTGCCCCTCATCCCACAGCCGGGGAGGACGAGAGAGGCAAAGCGCGGGCAGGCTCCGCTCGCAGCCGTGTTCTTGATCTCCCCAAACAGGCAAGCAAAACCTTAAACCATCCCTGGGGCACCCTAGGATGCTATCTTTAGCCTGGCACCCGCTAAAGGTTAGAGGCGAGTGGAGCTGCCGCGGCCCGGCCGGCACCGGTGACAGCTGCCAACCCCGGTGCCACCACCCCAGGCCGCTGCTCCCCAGCGAACCCCGTGTTCGCGACTGGATCCTCTGCCCCACTTACGACGGTGACGGCGTCATTGAGCAGGGACTCGCCGAAGACCAGGATGTGCAGCAGCTCGTTGATGTGGATCTCCTCGAAGACGGCGAGCACGGCCACGGGGTCCACGGCCGAGATGATGCTGCCGAACAGCAGGTTGGCCAGCAGGCCGATGTGGTTGAGGCCGGTGCCGCCGATCTGGCACACGGCGTACATGAGGCCGCCCAGGAAGAAGGCATTCCAGAGCGTGCCCACCACGGCGAAGATGAGGATGGTGCCCAGGTTCTCCGTGAACTGGCGCAAGGGCAGGAAGTAGCCGGCGTCCAAGATGATGGGCGGCAGGAGGAAGAGGAAGAAGATTTCCGACTTGAGGATGGGGGGCTTTTCCCCCACGCCTTTGATGAGGCCGCCGACCAGCAGGCCCACCACGATGAGCAGGCAGCTCTCGGGAACGATGCTGGACACCGAGGGAATCACATGGAAACCTAGAGAGGAGGAGGACAGAGTGAGACACGCCGGTGAGGCTGCTGGATGGATGAGGACCCCTCTGCAGGAGGCTCTGCTGCCACCTCCCCATGCCCTCCAAGCCCATCAGCTCCTCGTGTGCCTCAGTTTCCCTCTTCCATCCCTCTTCTTCCCCTTGCTCTAACATGGATACCGGTCTCGTCATGCTCATGTACCCTGGCATTGCTTATTCACAGAGCAGAAACCCCCCAGAGCAGACTCGGTTTCTGCAGGAGCTCCTGTTTCACCCTGGGCACCCAACTCCCACCACAGCCGCTCCGCATCTCTCCATTACATGTGATGAGAGTCACGTCCTCAGTGGAGCAGTGCTATTCCCTGCCACCAGCTCCCTGGCCAAGCACACTGAGCCCCACAGCAGATTCGGGGGCTGATTTTTCCTGGCTAATACCCATAATTACTATTCCAAAGTAAGGCCCATTTGTTCCCTGGCAAAGGCAGCAGTTTCGTACGAGCAGCCTGGTCTTGGCAGCCGCAGCGCCGCGTTCCGGACGTGCGGCTCTGCCATCTGCACCTCTCTGTGCTCTGTGGCGCGGGCAGCAGCACTGGCCCGAGCCAGGCTTAGAGGTGCACCCTGCAGTGCAGCAGCTTTCACTGCTCAGTCCGTCCCATGGGGAACAAAACGCACACAGGGCCAATTAAGTGTCCCTTGCTTCATCCCCAGGGCCAATTAAGCGTCTCTCGCTTTGTCCCCACAGGCCCCGGGGTCCCGCTGACCGGCGCTGTCGGTGTCTCAGGCTTCCACACGGCCGTGCGGTGCCTTCGCCCGCACTGCTGCCCGCGTTGGCTGCTCGGTGTTTCATTGGCAGCGAGCTGCGATCCCGCCGCGCCAGCTCCTGCCTCCATGCGCCGGAGCGGGGTGGCCGGAGCGGCGCCCAGAGCCGGAGCCAGGTGGGAGAGGCGCCCGGGGCTCCCGTTCCAGCAGGCAGGAGGAAGGGCTCCGTGGGCAGAGCGCTGCCGAAGGGAGCAGCGAAGGGATGCACTGAGTGCAGCCGCTGAGGTTCAGCCCTGCTGCACTCCGCAGGGAGGGAGCCCTTCTTGGGAAGCGGGATGAGCCCGGAAGCTGGACGTGCCCAGCAAGGAGCCCCAGCGCTCTCCAGTGAGCTGCCTCTCTGCGGCACCCGCTGCTCTTTGCTGCCGCAGACGGGCAGCAGCTGCTGCATTTCCGCAAGGTCGCATCGGGAGAGCCCCGGCCGTGGCAGCACCGGGGGCAGCGGCCGAGCACGTGGCACCGCGCTGCCCGCGGGATGCGCCCGCTGGGATACTGTTGGGTTTTGAGACCCCCCAAGAGAAGGCAGCTCCTTTGAGACCCCATTTCCCTGCTCAGAGAGACCCTTGATTGCCAGATCACCAGCACAGACCGCGCACCGTCGCCCCCAATTCCTTCCTTTGGGCCGTCCCTTGCTATTGAAGGCATCAGGCAACATCACAGCAGCAGAAAGCATGAACCATTGAGTCACCATCAACCCTGTGAGCCTGAGCAAACAAGGACAAGGAAATGAGGATGTTAACAGGCCTGTTAAACCCTGTCCCACACCCAGCGGGTCAGGACAGCCGTGTCCCCAGCAAGGCGGACAGGAGATGGATCCCTAGGGAAGCCAGGGCTCCTACCACAGAGTGGAGTTGGGAGCCTGCGGGCATCTCCAGACGGGCACCGGCGGAAAGTGCAGCCTTCCAGTCAGAGATTGCCAGCAGCGAGAGCTGCTGCAAGGCTGCAAACGCAAGCGAGCCCGCGAGCGCCCTGGGTCCCGGGTGCTGCACGAGACGGGGACGCGGGCGCGACGCCGGCGCGGGGCTGGTGCCGGTCCCCGCGGGCGGCCGCGGCGCCCGGCTCCTCCGTGCGCAGACCCGGCCGTCTGCAGCGCCGGGCAAATATTTGCTCCCGCTCCGATAGCTTGGGAGAGACTCGGAGCTCGGAGCGGTTTTCGCCTTCCTTATCAGCAGCTGGGTTAAAGCAGCGTGGACGGGCTGTTGTACAAGCTCCATCCAGCAGCCAGATGATCCCAATGGCTCAAAATCTGCTGCATGGGATGAGCACCCAGGGGAATGGGGCAGAGGAGAGGGCCAGGCACCCATGGCGGTGCCATGGAGCACGCAGCCCCGCATCCCCAGCTGCAGCCTGCGGAGCCTCCCGAATCCGCCTCTGGCCCTGGCTGCCGACCACAAAAGCGCACAAAGGACACCCCGCTCTGCAGAAACCCCCAGTCAAACCCCTTGGGACCATGTCCTGTGGCACCCACAGGGTCAGGGCCGGCCGGTATCCCCCTCTCCCACTCCATCGGGACTCCTGTCCCCTCCTGCGGCTGCTCCGCTGCAGCAACCCGGCTCCATACAGAGCAGGATCCAAGGTCAGGCTTAGTCAGAGCCCTGGCACCGCTCCCCTCGCACAAAGACCTCCCCCAAAGCGCTGTGCAAAGAACATTTTAATTGCCTTTTAATTAAACACTTGAGGAGGAGGCGAAGCCTCCGGGCCCATGCCTGGTTTCCCAGGACAGGGCTGGGAGACGCCCGGGGCTCTATCCCGGCTCCGGGTGCGGGGCCATGGGGCGCAGGCTCCGCTCGTCACCAGGGCAGGGGCCCCGCAGCAACCAGGGCGGGTGTCGCAGCACCCGTTTCTCACTGCCCTCGTGACGCCGCAGGATGACTCAGGCCCCGAAAAACTCCCGCAGCTAGGAAGGTAAAAATAAATAAACAAATAAAGAAATCCCCTGCTTCATTTCTGCATCAGTTGCTCCCTGCTGCAAGGGCTCAGCAGGGTTCAAAGCGAATCCCTCCACTCCCAGCCTGCAGCCCCCGAAGAAGGAGCGGGAGAATCCGGCTGCCAGCCCGGAGTTAACATTCCTTCCTTTAACGAGGGATAAAAAAAAGCCACGGGATGAAAGGGAGAAGGAAAACCATTTCACACACTTGGCTTGGCCGCCGCCTGAACCCGATAAACCGAGGCAGGAATGCAGAGAAAGCGGCGGGGCGGGGGCCGGGATCCCGCAAGGAAACTCGTGGGGATGGGGAAACTGGTGCGGCGGGAAGGGCCAACCTGCTGGCGGCCCCGCGGCTCCGGAGCCGCCCGAAAAGCCAGGCGGCTTCCAGGAGAAACCCAAGGGGTGCCAAAGAGCAGCCCCTGCGCGGGGGCACGGGCGCAGCAGCAAAGCAGCCCCTGGTTCCCCCGGCCCCGCGCTCGCTGCGGCCGCAGGAGCCGCCGCGGGAGCCCCGGCGCGCGCACACGGGCTGCCCTTCTGAAGGACACTGCAGCGCTGCCTGGAGCAGCCCCACGTGTCTCGGCAGCACCAGAGGCGCTTTAACCCCTTCGGGGGCCGGCGCCGACGGGCCGCACGGCTCCCCGGGGTGCAGGGAGGGATGCGGCTGGGCGCAGGCAGCTTCCCGAGGGAGCGGGGGGCTCTGCGGAGCCCGGCCACGGGGATCCCGGATGGATGAGCCACGGATGGATGCTGCAAAGTGACCCCAGTCCCGCTCCAGAGCAAGCGATGGCTGGAGCAGCATCTCCCTCCGCGACCGGGAGGGCCGGGGACGCTGCCGCCCGTGCATGTCGCCACATGAGGAGACAGAGCGGGCAATCGGGACGGCTTTGGGGGACATGTCCAGCTCCCCAGTGATGCTGAACAAGGCAGGATTCCCCACGCTGCCCCCTCCAGCAGTCCCAAACAGCCCACAAAGCAGAGCAGCCCCTCGGGTGGCCAGGCCCTCGTGCAGCAGGGCCGCCTGCAGTGACACAGTGACGGTCCCCGCCGCCGCAGACCTGCTCCTTGCAGCAGCAGCGACTCCTCTTCCCCTTCCAAATAACCGTGGGAGCCCTGGGGTCCCCACAACCCAGCTCGGACACTGCTCCTAGCTAGGGGGAAAAGGCAGCGGAGAGTGCGGGACGTGGGACGAGCCCCTGGGCAGCCCGAAGGCGCCGCGCGGGCGCAGGAGCAGCAGGCGCTGCCGCCAGCGTCTCGTTAGCGCTCGCGCCGGCGGCCAAGGAGCTGGCGCGGCACCGTGTCCCCGCACCCGCGCGGCCATCTGTCCCCGCGCCGGGGCCGGCTGCCGCTCCGCGGCGCCTCCCCGCCGCCCTGCCCGGCTGCCCCGGGGCTGCGTGCGAGGGGCGGGCAGGGCTGGAGCCGCAGACCACGTTGGCAACTGGCTCCCGGGGGAAAATCCCCCGTCACGCGCTGGTTTTCGCCTTCGTTTTATTGCTTTTACACCATAGCAGTAAGGTTTTCTTGCCCCCGCGGAGCAGGGAAGCGCTTGGCCCTTGGATGCTGCTGCAACCAGGATGTCTCGATGATGCTTTAAGCGCATCTTGGCCCTGCCTCAGAGCATGCCTGCCCTGCAAAGTGTGGAGACGAAGCATCGAGCAGCCTGCAAAGACGCAGAGCGAGCAGCCTGCAGACGCGGCGCCCGCGCAGGGAGCGCACGTCACGCGAGGCCTCCCGGGAAGGGCTGAAAATCGAACTTGCTGCAAGGGAATTAAATAGCTGACGATTTCCACCTAAAAATAGAGCAAAGCCACGGCTCACGTTGCCCTGGGAGGGGAGCTGGTCAAACCATGATACTTAAATTACAACCCTTGCATCTCGCAAGCTCCGATGTCACCGCTGCCCTCAACGTGCAGCCCCGGCGTGGGGTCCCAGCTTTGCCTAAAACGCCTTCTGCTTTAGCCTCGCGTGCCGTCCCGGCCAGCTCCTTGTCCCCGGGCGGCACGTGACGTCGCTGCACCCCGTTGCTGCGTGCAGCCGTCACCGGCCATTAGGTCCGTTGCTAGTTGCCGAAGGCAGCGCCTTTATTTTCCTTAGGCGCGATGCTGCCGTCCCCCTTGCCGACGGCGCTTGCTCCCACAGCCGCCCTCTTTCCCCTCTCTCCCGCACGGCAAACAAGGCGGCGGCGCACGGCGCACGGCGCGAGCGCTGCCCGCGATAGCGGATCAGGAGCCGCCTGGCACGGCCGCCGCTCCGCGCCTTGCACCCCGGTGCCCGCGGGCAGAGGGGCCTGCCCGGGCTCTGCGCGGCAGACAAGGGCAGCGGTGACAGCGCCGGGTTGGCCTGGGAAGGAGTCAGCGCCCGAAGGCTGCGCGTGGAGGCAGCCGCTGCCGGGGGCTGCAGGGACAGCCCCAAGGTGCCAGCCCCGCTTCCCTTCGCGTGCAAAGGAAAGAGCCCCTTATCCAGGGCAAAGGACCGGCAGCTCCTGCCCCTTCCCGGGAAGGGCTGAGAGGGTTCCAAGCGCAGCCGGGGGTCCGGGCTCGGCACCCGGAGTCCCCCAGTGCAGAGCCGGGGGCTGCTGCTCCATTTGCCCCTTCTGCCGCTTTCCCCGTAAGCCGGGGCCGGAAGGGCCCAGCGAGCCCAGCAAACCACCCGGCCGTCCCCACATCCTTCCCCTGCTCGTCTAAAGAGACGCGCTGCTTCACTCCCGAAAAGCAAAGAAACCGCCCCAAAACGCACAGGCAGGACCCAGCCGCCGGGCAGCGGGATGGAGCTCGGAGCAGGGAGCGGCAACGCCTGGAGCGGGAGAGCGGATGCCGCAAAGGGCGCGTGCCCTCCCTTCATCTCTGAAGCACTCAAAAGAAATTAGCGGCTCAACTGGGACTCTTTTACAGAGCCCGTATTAATTTCCTCGCAGCTACAGAGAGGAAACGAGACAAAAGGCATTAACTGGGCTTGCCCGGGCAGGCAGCGTCACAACTCACAGCTCCTAATTCCCAGCCCTGCGTTTAGATAAGGCTTCTCCTTCAAACTAGAGGAAAAACCAAGGACACAGTCAAAGAAAAGCAGATATTAAGCAAGATCTGATTGCCAGCTAGAGAAGGAGAAGTCCTCTGCACCCTGGCCTGCTGCCCAGTAGCTTGGGAACGTCAAACAGTGGGAAAAACAGGGGGAAACTGGAGGTGCCAGTGGAGGAGATGCTGCTCCTGCATCTCCTGGAGGGGTCTAGCTCTGCTCCATCCGCTCCCGTCGGAGAATCCGCTCCATCCTTCCCCATCCCCTTCCCCGCCCAGGACAGGCAGGACCTTTACCAGTGCAGCAATCCTATCCCTGGGAAATTGTGTTTACCAAAGAGGAAGGGCATCCTCAGCCAGGGTTACAGCCTTGAACTGCATCAGAACCCTCGGAGCAGCTGGAGTCGGGTATTTTGGGAAGGCCTAATAATAAAGGGTCTCGAGAAAAGCGCTGCAGGAGCAGGGAAGAGCTAAACATAACTGCTCACCGGCCGGATTTTTCCCAGATTTCTTGAGCTCACAACGGGGGCTGGAGGCCACGAATAGCTGGGTGAGGAGGGGTCAAGGCTGCAGCGGTGGGAGCTCTGCAGCAATGTGCCTGAGTCACGGGCAGCACGGCGCAAAGCTAAACCCTGACCTCTTTACCGTAAAGACTGAGCATCTCCGGAGTGGGAGATCTTCAAAACTGCATCCGAATCCGGAGTTTGCATCCAGATTATCCCCAAATGAGGCCGCAATTGCTTTTCCAGCCTCCTGCTTTCACACATGGTGCGGCGCTTAGTGGCTCGTGCTCGGCTCGAAGCCACGGGACGAGTCGAACCCGAGTCACCCCAGGGCGACCACGCGCAGCCTCCCCGATGCCAACTGCCCTTCCCAGGAAGGGCAGATTTCCTGCAGGGAGCATGGGCAGGAAAAACGAACAAAGCTCTTCAGGAAACAACCTGTGAGGCTCCGCTCCGGCCGGGGAGAGGAGGCACTTGCAACATCCCTGATTACTCCCGGGCTTTGCAAGGCGAGACAGAGCCGCGCGCGGCACACGCGCTGAGCGCCCGCAGGAGCATCCAGCCGCTCTTCCTGCGCCTGCTTTCCATGGATGCTGCCGTGACGCAGTCACACAGGGAGACCGGGATGGTGGAGGCCGCAGAGCCTCCTCCCAGGCAGCGTTTCAGCCTCCCTGCACAACCTTCCAGAGAGGACATGGGCAACGCCAGCTCACACCGTGCCGGTGTCCATGCCCGCTCCTGGAAGCCCATGCACCATCCCAAGATGGGCACGGCAGCAGGAAAAGCCCTGCCGGAGGAAAACGGGCCGCCGGCCCGGCCGTGCACGCCAGCTTTTCTATTTAAAAGTCCTCGTCTGCACAAGCCTGCAGCGTTTGTGCTGTTCAAAACCTGCAGCACCGGCGTGAGAAAACTGCCTTCTCTCCAAATCTGACATTACGTGACTCCTACAGGCAGGATAATTCCAAGCCCTGGAAAAAAATAATGAAAAAATCTTGCAGGAGGAACAACGCATGGACAAATGGGCCTCTCGCAAGCTTGGTGAAGGGAGAGGAATTATTTCCCCACCGCCACCCACCACGAAGTGGAAGCGCAGAGCGGTCCCAGGGGGTTGTTTGCTCCGCGACTTCCACGGCCCATCTGGAGCGGCAGAAGATTGCGTGCTCTGCTGCGCATGAGTCAGGCCCGGGCAACCCAAGCAAACGCACCCGCTCTCGCCTGATTGCAAAAAGAAATCCTTGGCGCTCCTCGGCTTTCCACCCATGGATCTCAGAGCTCTAGATAAACTCGGAGGGAACCCTCGGCCAGTCTCGCCCCTTGAAGCCGGTGGCCCGGGGGCGCTGGGGAAGGGGCCCCAAGCTGCACTGCTGGAGCTGCTCCTGCACGGCAGCGATGGGATCTTTGCCTTCCTGGCAGTGACGTGTATGCTGCATGCGCGGCCGTCCCTACAGATTTTAATTTTGCTTCTTGGTTTGCAGGCAGGAATGTGTGTACGTTCTTCCGCCTGGGAAAAGAAGCAGAGAAGAACACACAGGCGGGTTCCCATCCCTCCACTGGCACACAATGGGAAGCTGCTGGGAAGCTGCTGGGAAGCTGGAGAGGGAAGCTGGCCACCCAATGCAGGTGGAAGAGCTGGCGTGTGGAGCAGTGCGCCGGCGGGCACCGGGAGCAAGGGGCATCTCCATGGCAGGGAGAACGGCTTTGGTGTGAGGGTGCCCGAGCCCTGGCACAGGTTGTGCAGGGAGGTTGTGGAGTCCCCTGCTCTGGAGATCTCCCAAACCCACCTGGATGCGCCCGGGTGCCCCGTGCTCCGGGTGTCCCTGCTGGAGCAGGGGGTTGGACTGGACGATCCCTAGAGGTCCCTGCCAACCTCAACCCTCCTGTGATGGGGCATCGATCCGCGGGGTGCGTCAAACCACGGCCGCAGCCTCTCCGCTCCTTCCCTGCAGTTTGCTGCTGGCCGGGGCAGATTCAAAGCAGTGAGGCTGTCAGGGAGCCCAGGCACGCGGGGCACGGCGGGTTTCTACTGTGGTACCAGACTGAGGGCTCCGGCTCGGCTCTGCAAGGCCCTGTTTTTGCTGACTGCTCCTGATGGATTTCCGTTTTTATCCAAACAAATTAAGCCTTGGGGAACCATGGGGGTGGGGGAATACAGAAGAAATCAAATGTTTACAAGGCGCGTGCTGCAATTCATCCTCATTATCGCTGCTTTTCAAGTTTCCTCCCTTGGTGCCCACGCTCTGCTCGGGAGAGGCCCGGGTCCCACCGTGCCTCAGGATGGTCTCGGCAGCTCCCGTCACCTCTTCTAAGCAAAACCAGGACGAGGAGGGGAACAGACGTCAGTGAGGGAAAGAGGAGGCATTCATGAACTACTCTTTTCCAAACCAAGCAAGCTCCTAGTTTACCAAACAGAGCATTTTGTTGTCTTTCCCTCTTCTCCAAGACAGGAACACCATTCCCTCGGCACTGCAGATTTACATACTTCTTACCCAAGGAATAACCTTTCCCCCTCGCACCACGCACGTTCCCTTTTTCCCATGCTTTGTCCTCAAACCCTCCGCACTCAATCTAGCCGCCCTCCCCGCCACCTGGGAACCACATCTGCACCCCCAGGCTTCTACAGGACCCCGGGCACCCCAGAAAGGCTGTGATGCAGAGGCCGGGCGCGCTCGCTGCACCTCCTGCAAAGCGAGGCCAGTGCTGACCCGGCTCCGGCTGCTGCAGGGGACAGACCCCGACACGGGTGACAAAGTCTCCCAGGCAGCAGAGGCTGTAGCCACAACCCTGCCGGTTTCAATGGACACGGCAGCCCCCGGGAGGCCGGGCTGTCATGAGCAGCGCGGCCCTTCGGACACGCTCGGCTCTTCCTCCTCCGTCACCAGCCCGGATTTCGCAGCAGGAACCTTTCACGCTTCCAGCCCTAATTAATCTAATGGTTTTCTTGGATCCCCAGAGGGAACAGTTTGGTTGTTTTCTGCTCAGGCACCTGCAACGGCCAGACTAGCAAAAAAGGAAAGCACCAGAGCTGTTCTCTTTGGAGATGGCAAGAGAGAGGCGAAACCACCGCGTGTTTTGGGGCTGCTCCCCGTAAGGAAGCAGGTACACAACAAATCTGCAGGACAAGAGACTTACTTCCATTCACCAGCACGGCAATTTCATTCACGGGGATGCTCCTGGACGTGCTAGCACAGGAGCTGGGCCGCTGTGCCACGTTCTACACTTGGCTGCAAAGGCGGGTGCCCCGTGCCACGCACGGGGACCGGCTGCCCCACGTCCCCACGCGCCACGTCCAACGCTTCGCTGCAAAGTGGGGCTCCTCGCACGGCCAGCCCCACGGGTGACTTCTCAGCACGCAGGGGATCAACCCCAGACAGGAGCCCTGCATGCACGGAAAGACCGAGCGCTGCGACAGCGAAAAAAAAAAAGAAAGGCAGAGCAATGACTCAGTAATTGCTAGAGGCTCCAACCAAAACCGGAGCGCCGCACCAGGCGGCGAGCGCCCGGCCCGTGCTGTGCAGCGAAGGCAGCGTCTTTTCCGCAGGGATTTAGGGAGTCCTCATCCCCCCGAACTGCCTGGGGAGGTGGGCAAACACGGAGCAGGAGCGAGAGGCTGTGGGATGCACAGGAGCCGCTTGGTGCTGACAGGCGGCCCTGCTCCAAGCAGTCTCCTGATGCTGGAAATCCCGCTTGTGGACGCTTTTCCTTTTGGAAAACAAGGCCTAAATGTGCTTTGGAGATGACGGTAACCCTGGCACTGTGTGTACTTGGACACCATGACCGTGTCCAAGGTCACAGACACGCAGGTGGGCCACAATAAAGCCCTGAGCACCCAGCCTGTGGTCAGTAATGGGGCTGGCACCACAACCTGCTCCTTCCACCCCTGACTCATCCCTTCCCTTCCCAGCAGCGCGGAAACACATTCATGGCTGAACCCGAATGGCCCGAGCGCCTCCGGGAGCCGAAAGGGCAGGCCCGAGTCAGGAATCCCGGGCTGCCAAGGTGCCAGGGAAGCCCCGCAAAGCCCTGCGGACCCTCGCGGAGCCCTCGGCACGGGCAGCAGGGCTGTCACTGCTCCGGGCAGGAATCTTTGCTCTCATTCCCCTTTCCCGGCCAAGACAGCAAAGCCCTGGACCCGGGGACGCTTCCCACCATGCAACGTATCCAGCAAGCTGAGATCCAGGCTGGTTGCAACCCTCTTGCTCAGCAGCAGCTCCTTCGGAAGGGCCCGGCTGGATCTAACTCCCCTTCTCCTAACGCACAATTAAAATATGCCATGAATATTAAGCAAAACGGCGCCAGCTTCTGCAGTGGGGTTAGGGAAAGCAGCCAGAACGAGCCAAAGGACATCCCCGGGTCTCGATTTGGCCTGAAAAACTTAACGCATCTGCTGGGAATAGGACACAAACAATCAGGAAGCGCCTCGTCCTACCGCCTGGAGCTCCCCCGGGGGGGCTCGGGGTGCTGCGGCCACCAGGGACCGCGGGGGACGCGGGGCCTCGTTGGAGGCTCCGGCCTCTCCCACGGCGGCCAGAGCAGCGAGCGGGGAGCGAGTGCCGTGGGTGGCAGGTGCCGCGGGGCGCCGTGGGGCCGGCGCTCGCCACGCGCGCCCCGCTGCTCCGAGGCGGCATCGCGAGGACGCGGAGAAGGAGGCTGCTCCACAGGGCTCGGCCGCTCCACAGGGCTTGGCCGCTCCACAGGGCGCTGCCCAAAGCAAGAGCGCAGGGAAGCACAGGGCGACTCGGCCTCCGCGGAGCCTCTGCAGCCTCCAAAGGCCCCATCCGGAGCTGCTCTTCCCAAACCGCCCCGGCCGCGCTCCGCTCCACAACCACCCTGTGGAGCTGGCAGCAGCGCCGGGGCCGGGCTGGCGGGTGCCCCGCGCGGCGCCCGCGGG
>VZSG01001861.1:7172-21338 GCA_013398315.1 Nothoprocta pentlandii
AGATCCTCACACCAGAGGATCCTGAGATCTTCCTTCCTGAGATCCTCACACCAGAGGATCCTGAGATCTTCCTTCCTGAGATCCTCACTCTGGAGGATCCTGAGATCTTCCTGAGATCCTCACTCCAAAGGATCCTGAGATCTTCCTTCCTGAGATCCTCACTCCAAAGGATCCTGAGATCTTCCTTCCTGAGATCCTCACTCTGGAGGATCCTGAGATCTTCCTGAGATCCTCACTCCCCTAAGGTGTCCTCTTGAGATCCTTACTCCGGAGGATCCTGAGATCTCGGCAAGGTTGTTGGTGGGACTTCACGTCGTGTTCGAGAGGGCTTCACGGTTGAGCTTTGGAGCTGGTGGCTGCGGCCGTTGCTGTGCAGAACCTTCCATCTGTCCCTTGTCACCTGCTGCTTGGTCTTCAAAACCACCCATGATCTTCTCCGGCATGCCCTGCATCCCGGCCAATTCCTCGCGCTCCAGAGGCTTTCCTAGGCACAACCATCTCCTCCTTGGACACGCGTGTCCTTCTAATGCTCTTTCCCCTAACCTCTAAGGCCTGGCGGGCGCGCGGGAGGGACGGCAGGGTGTCCACGTGCCCCGGGTGATCCCTGCGCCCGGTGCCCTGCAGCGTGGCCGGCAACCTCTGCTCTGTTTACCCGTGGGCTTTGGCAGGGCTACGCGCCAGGGAGCCGCTCCGTCCTTGCCTTGGTTTCTTTGCCCTGTGCCCACTGTCCTCACCCATCCTCACGTTGACGTCTGGTTGTAGCTCGTTCACCCCGCGCTGAGGGTCTCCGAGCGCGTGTGGCCTTCCCTGCCGACACATACAACCCCGTAGACTCTGCTGTGAGGAACCTGCCGGCTCCTGAAGTCTTCCGTCCTCCGGGAACTGCTGAGATTCATAGCGGGGACATGAGGATTACTGGGAAAGCGGGAAGAAGGGGAGCGTGGGGGTGAAGGAAGCCGGGAGGAAGGGAGGGAGGGAAGGAGGTGTTGATGGTGCCGCGTTAGCAGGTCATCAACATTAGAGCAGGGCCCTGCGGCTCCCGGGAATGTCTGGATGGGGCAAAGCAGAGGAGCCTAAATGGGGTCAGCCTGGAGCCCCATGGCGTGCAGAGATAGAGGATGGTGGGAAGATAAAGGATGGGCCCCGAGCCCTTCATCACAGAGACAAGGGCACAAAAGGCGCTGGCTGTGTCCCCAGGGCTCAGGAGATGGGGCGAAGGGACAGACAAAGGAGCCTAATGGTCCCTGAGCCCCGGAGGAAGCCAGTCCCCAAGGAGCAGTTCTCACCAGCCCCGAAGGAAGCCGGTCCCCAAGGAGCCGGTCCCCAAGGAGCCGGTCCCCAAGGAGCCGGTCCCCAAGGAGCAGTTCTCACCAGCTCCGGAGGAAGCCGGTCCCCAAGGAACAGTTCTCACCAGCTCCGGACGAATCCCATCCCCAAGGAGCAGTTCTCACCAGCCCCGGAGGAAGCCGGTCCCCAAGGAGCAGTTCTCACCAGCTCCGGAGGCGCCTCGGAGCTCTCCTCCCGGTAATCACTGGGTTTCAGACGAAATCCCCCCCTCTCTGCACCATCCCCTGGGGCTTTGCTGCGGCCCCTGCCTCTCTTCCCAAGGAAGCAAAGGAAAGCAGCCGTTCCTGCTCCGTGGGTTTGCCAGACGCCCAGCTTCCACTCCGGGGCTGCTTCCACTCCGGGGCTGCTTCCACTTCTACTTTATTTGTCCTCCTCTCATCCCAGACAACACGTAATCCACCCGGTCTGACTTGCAGCTCCTGGGGAATCACCCTGCAGGGAGATCTGCCTCCCTGAACGCGTGTGTCTGGCGCCCTGTGGTGTCCGAGCACCGTGCTCCCGTGGGATGTGGGGCCTCCGGATCCCTGGAGAGCAGGAGCAAGCGGCTCCGGGTCTGCGCCGGCGCCCACGCCAGCCCGTCACATAAAGGGGGATTCATCGGTGCCACCGGGGAGCCTGGGGCTCACGTTGCCCTCTGCTTCCCGAGGCCCCTAGCAAAGCACCGGAGCTTTTCCCAAGGCGCCCGCGCGTTCCCCGCAGCCCCGGTGCCCTGCTCGGCATGGCTCAAAGGGCGAATTCTCGATTCATTCACGGACAGAAAGCCCTTTGAGCTCTAGCGAGGAAAAGGCAGCATTTCTTAAAATATTTTTTCTCCCCTCAGCGTGTTATTCCTGTTCTCAGGTATCTGAGACGTGCTGGTTTTCCCCGGCTTGCCTGCGTGCTCGGTAAGAGCCAGCCGTGGATGGAGCTCCACACGGTGCCCGCTCCGGCAGCCCCTTCTCCGCCGTTCCTTTGGCTTTCGCAACCACGTCGCTCGGGAAGAGACCCTCCGCTGTCCTTGGACGTGCAGGGCTGCAGGGGACCCTTTTTGTCCCTGGCGCTAAGGGGGCAGAGCAGGGGCCAGGCGGGTTTGCAGGCAGACGAGCACAGATCGGGGTCGAGGAACTCAAAGACATGGAAAGACATGGAAAGACACGCTTCCTCCCCGTCCTTTTCCTGGGAATGGGCTGGAAACGCATGGGACGCACTGCCAATGGCACAAGCACGTTAGACCTCGGTAGCCCTGGGGTCCCCCCGTGTTGGCCGCTGTCACCGCTGGTGTCCCTATAGCCGGGCTGTGGATTCTTTAGGGGATGAGTCCCGTCATCAGCATCTTCAGCCTCGACTTTAGCCTCCACTTGAGGCTTAACGGAGGTGTCACAACGGGGGGTTCCTCCCACCCGGCCCGAGCTCCCTTGGCCCTTTGGGGTTTTCAATTAAAACGGCTTTGTCTCCCCAGCAGGCGGGTTCATTGTCCCGGGTTTCTGCACGGGCCCTCAGGGCAGTTTTCCAGCCTCTTGGGGCGTGCAGCAACGCGGGAATGTTGTGGATAGCAACCGGGCTTTGCACGAGGGCAGGCTGAGCTCAGAAACAGCCTATTTTTAAACAGGATTTAGAAATAGGGGGAGGGAAAAAAGAAAAAAAAACCCAACCCCGACGCGGGCTTTGGCTCCCTATATGGAAGATAACGAGGCGCTGGCGCGGGCGCAATGTCCGTCCGGTGACTCCAGGGGAAAATTCCACGTGCAGCAGCGCTGCCAAGGCGCTCGGGGCCCGGCCACGGCCCCCCTCGCAGCCTTCCTCCGCGCCCGGCCCCCCTCCTCTGCCTCTACCCCCCTGGGTGCTGTGGAGCCTGGGGGAGCAGCCGCCGGCGCGTTCCTGGATCCGCACCGGGGATTTGCTGCCCCGAGCCCCCGATATCCCTGCATCCCGAGATCCTGGGCAGGTCTCCCGGGGTATCCTCGGGTGCTGCCGCTGCCCCATGATCTCCCTCAAGGAGCATCTCCCCATCCGCGTGAACGAGGGAGTGGGAAGGGGGCTGTGCTCTCCCCAGCTCTCCTTGGGAGAAACTCAGGAAATCCGGGATTTACACCAGGGCGAGCCCAAGGCTGCCTTCGGGTTAAGGGTTAAGCAGGTCCAGAGCCCGTAAGTGGCCGGGACGGTGGGTTCGGAAGGATGGGTTGGAAACGAGCAAGCTCCTTTCCCCAAATCCCCTGGGAAGGCCGGGACTCTGCGGCCTGGCTCGGCTCCCTGGCGTGCACAGGAACATGCCTCTGGATGTGGGAATTTCCTATTGCTGCAGCCCCAAACAGGGCTTGGTTCCAAAACCGAGAGCTTCCCCCCTTTCCCAGTCCTTCCTCGGCTCTTAGGGTGAATCCACACACTGAGGATGAGGAGGGAGTGGCTTGTCCCAATAAAAATGTCATGTTCTCACCTTTTCTCCCCACAAGTCAGGATGAGGGGCACAGTCGATGCACATCCAGGCTCAGCAGAGGTTTTCCTCGTTTTCCGGACGCTTCGCTGTAAGGGCGACCAAGCCGTGGATTTTCAGCCTTGTGAAACCTCCTGCCTTCCCTCCTGACGAAGCCGTCGCTGGTCCCAGGTTTGGTTTGGGACAGCCCGGGTTCATACCGCCTGGCGTTAGGGTCTCCAGGAGTCACACGGGTGTCCGTGGAGCTGCAGGAAGGACCTTCCTCCAGGAAGGCCCCTGTGTGGAGAGCCAAGACCGGAGAGCCCAGGCTCGCTCCTCCTCCTCCTTTCCTCCAGGATGGAAGGCTCCTCCACCGGCAGCGGGTTTCGCGAGGGAAACCGAGCAAGGGAAGGGCGCTTGGAAGGTGGACGGACGCCTGTTGGGGGAGATGGACGGAATTCCTGCAGAAGAGCACAGACACATGGAGGGGATATGTTGCAGAGGGACAGGGGGTGACATCCGTGTTCCCTCCTCCCTGCAGCCTGCAAGAGGCAACCTCAGCTTTGGTCTGGCTAGGAGAGGGTTTGTCCCGTGTGCACCACAAGCTACCCCCTGTCCCGGTGTCTCCGCGCGCTCCGTGGAGCCTGGAGGCTCCGCGCGCCCCGTTTCCCTCCAGGTGCGCACGCACGGAGCGCCAGGAGCGGCCGGCACCGCCGGCCCTCTCCCAGGGGCCCGGCCGCGGTGACCTTCACGGGCTCCTCGGAGCGCAGCGCGCCGGGACGGCAGATAAGGAAGGAGGCGGCCGGCGCTGCCCTTGGCCGCCCGCGGGCGATAAGCGCTGGTGACGAGTCACCTGCGGGCCCTAAATCGGGTTTGGGTGGCACTGCTGGACTTTGGATCGGGAGCCGACGGCACCGGCCCCAGCGCCGCGGGGCGGGAGCGGCCGGGATCAGGCTCCTGATGCTCTCCCCACGGTCACCCCGGGGGTGAGATGCTCCCTCCTCAGCCGCCTCTTTCCCGGGATTCCTCCCGCTGTTACCCATCCAGGTTTGTTACAGTGGCTCTGGATCCAGGGTGAGAGCCGCAGGGGAGATGGGGAGCGCGGTGCCGAAAGGTCTCCGCAGGTCCGTGGTGTGCGATGCAGAGCCATGGGGCAGAGCAGCTTCTTGGTGCTCAATGTAGGGAATTGGGTCCCACATGGAGACACCGGAGCGCCGGGCTCCGCAGTTCAAGCTTGTCCTTCCTCGTGGCCCACTCGCTCCCATTGAAGCTCCTCAAGCCATGCCAGGCTGCGGATTTCCCTTTGGCTACATCTCCAGGTCCTGTGGTCGGCGCAGGCACAAGGGAGCATTGTGAGAAACCCATCCAGAAGGAAACTCCTGCTCCTTCGGCGGGGCCGGTTCCGTCAGCTTCGGAGCAGCACAAGGCAGCGGGAGCGCGATAAAATCCCGAGGCGGCCCCGGAGCTCAGCCCGTCTGGCAAAGCTCTCGGCTGATCAAACAGAGCTTTACAAAGTCACCGTCCGGAGCTGTGCTCTGCACCTAGGCCGGCAAGAAGAGCCGCTTCAGACCGGGAAGAGGGAGAGAAGGGAAAAGGAGGAGGAGGGAAGGGCAAGCCAGGGAGCGAAGTCCTTCCCCGCGCCCCGTTTCCTGCCGTCGATGCGGAGGTGGTTTCGCACAAGGGGTTGTGTTTTTCCAGCGAGTTGCCGAGAGCCCCTGCGGGAAACACAGAATCCGTCCCCAAATCTGCTGAGCAGGGAAGCGCCACCCCGGCCACGCAGGGAAGGGGGAAAACGAAGATGAGGAGAAGACCTTGGAGGCGCCTTCCAAGCCCCGCAGCACCGGGTGAAACCAGCCCCGGGCTCTAATTGCATCTGCAATCAGCGCCTTATGCCAATAATACACACTGTGAATCACACCGTTTTATCATCAAAGTTTTCATACATCAAGGGGAAAAAAAAAGTGACCCAAATGCTGGTGTTACCTCCCCAAAAAGCCCTGCTGCTTTTACAGCTCTCCCAAGGTTTTTGTGTGCAGATTTGTGGTCCACCCACAAAATCCCACTGCTCCCAAGCCGAGAGCTGGCGCGGGGCCGCTAAAGCCGCCCCGGGCTGTAAAGCACCGAGTTATGGAGCTGCTCCCCCTCGGAGCGGCCGCGGGAGAGCGGGAGGTCCCATGGATTTATGTCTCCTCCGTGGGCCTCCCGCTGACGCGCTTGGAGGCAGCGCCGTGGGAAAGCAGGAGGCTCCGGAGGCGGCTCCTTCCCGCTCCCTCCGAGCCCTGTGGCCGAGGGCTGGACGGTGGTGGCCGTCGCTGGGGCATCTAGGGCCAGCCTGGCTCACGAGCACCTTCAGCCGAGCTCGCAGCCGGAGCCACGTTCTGGGGGACACCGGTAAATCCTGTCCAGCGGGAAAGCGACAAGATCCGTGTCCCGAAGAACATGGACGGGAACGGCATCGTAAAGCTCCGAGCGAGGCCGGCCAGGGCCATCGTGCTCCCGCTCTCGGGACCGCTGGTCTCCACAGTGCCGGGGTGTCACCGCGGGAACATGGAGCAGTTCCGTAGGGACCGCGGGGACACGAGGCAGCCGCAGCGGAGCACCAGCTCCCTGCTCCCATGCTGGAGAACATCATGGGCTCTCCTCCTCCCTGCAAGATTTAGGGATGCACTAACCCCTACCGAGATACCCCTACCTAGACAACCCTGCTTGACATCCTTATTTAGATAACCCTATTGAATACCCCTACCTAGATAACCCTGCTGGATATCCCTCCCTACCTGGACAACCCTATGGATATCCCTGCTGGACATCTATCCATACCTGAAAAACCCTGCTGGATATCCCTACCTAGATAACCCTATTGAATACCCCTACCTAGACGATCCTGCTGGATAACCATCCCTGCCTGGACAACCCTATTGAATATCCCTGCTGGACATCCATCCATACTTGTACAACCCTGCTGCATACCCCTACCTAGACAACGCTACTCGATAACCCTACTTAGATGTCCCTGCTGGATATCCTTATTTAGATAACCCTATTGAGTATCCCTACCTACATAACCCTGTTGGATATCCATCCCTACCTGGACAACCCTATGGACATCCCTGCTAGACATCCATCCGTACTTGGACAACCCTGCTGAATAACCCTACCTACCTGGACAACCCTACTGGATATTCCTGCACCTGGCTGGTCTTTTTGGTCCCTAGTTCGCTTAGAGGGACATTTCTCTTCCCTGGTGCAGACACGGTGGCATCTCCATCCTTGGACTCATCAGAATCTGAACTATCTGCAGGGCTGGACCTGCTTGGAACAGAGACACCCAGAGGCCCCTTCCTACTCAATCTACCCAGGATGTATTAAAGATAAGAACATGACCGTGGTCTCAAGACCACGCACCACAAACAGCTGGGAACCACCAAAGCACCTGGAGAGAGACATCCTCATGGGTTCAGTCTATTCTTATGGTCTTTTGAGCACACCTCTCATGGGATACGAAGCTTGCATCATTGCTCCTCTCTCTCTGCTTGCTTTATTAATATAGGATCCACTTGTGGTGGCAGCAGCACCGAGAGAGAGGGCCTGTGACTAACACGTTGGCTGGAGGTGCTTCCCTGCAAGCCCGTCCTAGGACACAGCCCAAGTGTTTAATGACTCTTTGGTTACTGCTCTGACTTTCTTGGACCGAAGGAACATGTCAGCTGCACTTAATTACCAACAAAGACTCCCTTTTAAAAAAAGAAAAGAAAAAAAACACCTTGGGAAAGAGCCAACAGGCAGTCACTCAGCATTGCTAACTGTGCCTGGCACGTCAGCCCTGCGCTGGGGAGGAGGCTGGAGGCGGCTTGGGACACTTCTCCTGCTGCTCTGTGGCCCTTGGAAGCCCAGAGCCATCAGGAAGAGAGGGCGGCACCAACGGGCCCTAAGGAAGCAGCTCCCAGCAGGAAAGCGCATGGAAATAACGGGGCTGTGCAGGAGCAGGCTGGGGGTGACAGCGGCAGGGGGTCCCCGCAAAGACCCTGGGTGAGGATGAGGAGCACAGGTCCTACCTGGGGAGCCTGGACCTCCTCGTGAGGAGCCTCTCCAGCAGCTCTGCCCTGCTCCTGCAGGGATGTGGGTGCTGAGAGCTCCTCTCCAGGACATCGGGAACGGGCACCTTGCAGCCCGCACCCCAAAGCACCCCAAAACCCTCCCCACAGCATCAAACCGCGAGCGCCCCGCTCCGCACCCCCTCCAGCAGCACAAGCCGCCCGGAGGCTCGGCCTCCGCTTCCTCCTCTGCTCCGTGGGGAGGCCGGCGTCACGAGGGGGTTTCGGTCACGGAAGCGTCGCAGGAAGCGGCTGAGTGCGGGAGCTGGCATCCAAGGGCAGGTCACCGAGGGACAAACCACCCCCGTGAGCTGGGAACGTGCTGGGGGGCAGGTAGGAAAAAAAAAGCAAAGAAAAAAGGCAAAAAAAAAGTCATTTTTAAATTTACTTTTCCCCCCTTGCTCCTAGAAAGGAGCCAGCACAGTAGGGAATAGATTTCCAGCTTGCATCTCACCTTGTATCTCATCTCACCTTTTCATTCCTCTCCTTTCTCCTCTTCTCCAATGCAAACACTGAGCGGAGGACGCCAGGAAACGGAACTCTTTGGCCAGCTGCAGCGCGCAGCCAAGGGCCTGCAAGGCTGCTTTGTGTTTAGAAAGCAAGAAACCCAGAAATAGCCCCAACTCAGTTCCGTTCCTGTGCACTTAGGCGCAGCGAGCAGCCTCCAGGACTCGCTCGTCACGCTCCCAAGCGGGCGACGGTCACGGTCCGAGCTCTGTTAAACATTTACACCAGACGCGTCCCTCGCCTGCAGCGGCCCCAGCTCCCACCCGTGCTTTTACAAGCGCCAAGGAGCTCGAGGCAGGGGGAGAAGGGACAATTTGTTGCTTCATTTTGGTGTCCGAGCCTCCTACTGCGATTGCACACAGCACCGCCCGGGCCATAGGGAGAGCTCGGAGCAGACCTTGCACTGGAGTTTCCCCCCCCTGCTCCTTTAGAGACAGCCAGGAGAAGGAAAAAGGGCCGATTGTGCAGCAGACTGCGGAGATAAATGCGGAAAAACCTGAAAAGGCTGTTCCCAGCCCTGCCAAGGAGCGGAGCACGGCTCCGCGCCGGCGGCCAGCGGGAAGCTCCGGGGCTGCCGCCGGAGCGGCCGCGCCGCAGCCTCCAGCCGCCGCTACCAGCGGTGCATTTCCAAAGCAAAACTTGCCTTTTTTGGTCCTGGAGAAGTCCACCCACAGCCGGGGGTGGGGTGGTGGAATCTGCTTTTCTGCTATGGAAAAAAGGGAGCATCTCCAGACAGACGGAGCCCTGGGAGGGCTGCAGCCCCACGCCGGAGCGGGGGGGCTCCCGCTGCTCCGGAGGCTCCGGAAGCCCCTCGGCGCATTCGTGGGCCAAGGCGGCAGGGGACGAGGCAGCTCCGGTGCGGGAGAGCCCGCCGGGACACACGGGGCTCTCTGCTTTCCGTGCAGGAAGCGGCTCCCGCGGGCGCTTCGTGACAAACCCAGCCCGGAACGCGGCCAGTGTTTTCCTTCCATCTTTATTTTAACCATCAGATAAAAACAGAACCACTTTTCTTTTTTTAAAAAAAGAAGAAAAAGAGGAAAAAAAAAGAGTCATTACAATGCGATTATAAAGTGCATCTTTTTCCTTTCCACTTGAGTGTTGTGTACAAAACAGAACAAAACATCCTTTAAAAACAGACATGCAGAAAAGCCCCCGCAAGGCACTTGCGGGCGCAGAGGGACGGGAGCAGCCCCTCACCTCTGCGTTCACATTAGCAATGGAAAGGGGGGGGAAAAAAGGCCACAAGCAGTAACATTAAACCACTAATGGTCAGCAAGTTGGCTCCAAGCCTGTCTTTCACGCACGTTATTGCTCTTCTAGCTCATCTGTCCTCGCTTCTAGCTCACCTGTCCTTGCTCTTCTAGCTCACCTGTCCCTGCTCTTGCCTCAGCACACCGCTCCCACGTCCTGCTTGCACGCAAGCCCCAGGAGGGGACACACCACCATGCACGGCACCCTGCACCCACATACCTTCCCTGCGGCCACAGCCCGCACCTCCGCTCCCAGCTGGAATCACCACACGGCAAGCCCGAGAGCGGGATCACGCTTGCTTTAGGGCTAAAAGGCAGCTCCAAGGCCGGCCAAGGGCCCCTGGAGCGGGTCCCTATGGGGAGATGCAGCTCGGGAGGGATGTCCAGAAGCAGCGCGAAGCCTGAGGAGCTCCACGCTAGCTAGCAAGCTCGCTGCCTGCAACTCAAAGTCCAGCACGGTGATAACACGGGCAACGCTGGGATGTGAGAGGGAGTGAGAGCGGTGACTGCAGGCCGGCCGGGCCTTCCACGCGCTCTCCTCGACCCTCCAGCCTCCCACGGCCATCTCGGCGCACCCTCCACGCGAGGGCAGGGCAGCTCGCAAGTGCTGGCGCGCGGGAGTCTCCAGAATTAAAAGCCAAGTTTAAAAGTTGAGCAGTCCGGTACTTTGCTTCTCTCCAAGCCCCTCCAGAGGCGACTACAGGCCTTCCCCCAAAATATATATATCTAAAGCTTAGGCATTAAAGCACAACACATTCTCTTGACCTGTTTCTACAAGCTCTTTGCCCTCTGAGCATGGGAACAGGCTCTTCTGCTCAGCTAGCACACGAGGAGCTTGGAGAGCAACGAGCAACCATCGCTGGTAGGGCACACGCCACCACGCTCGGGTCTTCTCCTGCCACAGGAGAGAGCAAGACCCTGCTTTGCCGTTTTGGGGAGAAAAACGGCACTTTCAGGACCCGGAAAGGCCAACGGCCAATTTGGATGGGGAACGAGGGAGGGAAAAGGCATCATCGGTCACTTGGGTTTATAAAACGGGAAGGTCCTGCAGGAAACAGTCCATGCTGTCAGCCCACAGCTGTTGGGAGCGCCGCACGGCTCTATTTTTAGGTGCCACCACCATGGGATACGGCGAGAGCCCTTCAGGCCTGGCTGATAAAAGACCCAGCGACTCTATGTTCCCCCTGGCAGGGGGGCACGGAGCTCTCCTCATGCAGCAGGGCGACGTTCCCCACCGTGGTTGCATTTTCATCTCCAAAAAAAGAGAAAAAAAAGAAAAAACCCCAAAAAATAAGAAAACCCCAACCTCTCGAGCAGAGAGGCTCCCGCGCTACGAGGACGGGGGCGAGATGAGGACTCGCTCCCCTCCAAACCAAGCGGTCCATAAGTTACGTTTCCCGAGGGGCCCAGCTCAGCTTTGCGGGAGCAATACTAAAGAAACTCTTGGGAAAAAAAAAGGAATTAGACACTAGCAAGCAACACCCCAAGCACCCACCACTAACACAGCTTAGACGGCCGAGCCGAGCACCACGTTTCTCTGGAGACCAGCGGCTCCACGGAAGGACTAGCGGCCAACGGAGCGGCGCCGACGCCTCCAGGCACCGGGAGCGCCGTGGCTTGACTTAAGGCGGGGTTGACTTAAGGCCGACTTAAGCCCAAGGAGGCCTCCGGCACCCATCTCCTTTGGCTGGGAAGGTCCATGAAGCATCACCTCTTCCACGCGTGGCGCCCCTGGCGCCAGGCCCGACCCAGACTCCGGCAGCAGTTTGTCCGGGAGGACGCGGCGCCCCACGTCAGTAGTAGGGGCCGAGCTTCTCGTAGCCCGAGTAGCTGGGCCACTCGGCGAAGAGGCCGTAGGAGCAGCGCGGGCTGCCGAACTGGTCCAAGGCGCCGGCCCAGTCGGGGCCGGCCGGCGGGCGCGCCGCCTCCCGGGCCCACTTGAGCCCGGCGCGCGTGATGCGGTAGTTGGCGCCCCCGTTGCTGTCCCAGTACGCGCGCCCGCCGCACTCGAAGGACACGGCGAACTCCACGCGCTCGTGGGGCGGGATGCCCTCGGGCAGGCTGATGTCGAAGGAGAAGGTGTCCCAGGCCGAGCCCTCGTACACGTCCCTGACGTAGTGGCACGGGTAGTCCGTGAAGGTCTTCCAGGTGTCGAACGTCATCCTGACGCGGACGGCCTTCTCGAAGGCCAGGTTGCGCACCTTGACGGTGCCGGCCACGGAGCGCTCCCGCAGCGCGCAGCTCTCCAGGCACACGCAGTCGGCGTGCAGGCGGCTCCGGAAGGCCAGGTAGTCCGAGGAGGGCTGCGCGAAGTCCAGCACGAAGCTGTCCCTCTCGGCCGCCGCCAGCCCCGCGAGGCTGTCCAGGAGCTCCGCCACGCCGAGCGGCAGCTCCAGCGGCTCGTCGAACTCCGAGAAGACCTTCACCATGGTGAGGGCGAAGCCCCGGCTGTCGGCGAACGACACCCGCTTCTTGGCCTTGCCGCGGGCCGGGGCGCCGGGCGCCGTCCCGCCACCTCCCGGCTGGATGCAGGGCCGGAGCGGCTTGGGGGGCGCCGGCGCCGCCTTGCACGCGCCCCGCTTCTCCCTGCGCAGCGGCGAGGGGCACACGTAGAGCTGCATGGCCACGTCCACGGCCATGGCTTGCTGGTGGGGAAAGTAGTCCAGCACCCTGCAAGAGAACGGGTGGCGTCAGCAGCCCCGCTTGGGGGGACGTCGCCTCCTCCCCGCTCACAGCGGCGGGGTTTGCACCGGGTCCACGAGTCCCCGGAGCTCCCCCACAGGCAGGCGTTGCATGGTCGGACTGACCTGCTCAGAAGCTCATTGTGTCCTTCACAAAAAGCCCCAGACCGCTTCCGACCACAGCGGGGCCACAGCCCCCTCGCGAGCTGGTTTTGACCCGCAGCGAGAGCCGCGGCCGGGTCAGGCTGTGCAGTCAGGGCAGGGATCGCGACAGGTCCCAGCGTTGCCCAACGCGGTGTTTCTGCCACGGCTTTCTCCCTCCAGCGGGGACTGTCCCCACGCCTCGGACAGCTTTGTAGGAACAGGAACCCATTTCGTCACCAGCGGCTCTACGCAAGCGACCTCTGGGAGGCCGAGGAAGCCCCAGTCCTCGGAGTGAGCCACGGGTCAGCTCTGCCCTACACGTCCCACCTGTGGGGCAGGCCTCGCTCCCCAAGCCTCTGCTATGCCCATGGGCTCAGACCAGCAAACCCGCTCCCCTAGCCAAGCTCCACCCAGGCTTGGAGGCTGCTTTTGAGTTGAGCTTTTGAGCTGCTTCGAGTTGAGGACTGCGTTGTCCAGTCCACCGTGGAGAGGAGGAGCAGGATTCCCCCTCTGGCATCAGCCCACACCACCAGGAAGGCGACAGTCCCCTCTCTGGACACCACCTCTAGGGCAGCTTCCAGCATCCCAGTGGCTGGAGCCTGGAGATGCAGCTAGGACATCCCGCTTGCCGTTCCCTTCCTTACTTTGTGGTTGGATGGGATGCTCTCAGTGGGGACCCACGCTCCAGATGAGCCGCGGGACTCGGGTTTATTGCGTCCCCATCCACCTCAAGGTGTCCTTAAGTGCTCCCCGCCGGCTGCGGCTCGCGCTCCAAAGGCCGGAGCATCGAGCGGTGGCCGCGGGCCCCGTGACGCAGCAGCGCTCCAGCTGCCGGGCCCTGCGCGGCCGGAACCGTCCGCCACGGTGGGGACGCTCACGGAGCCCTTCCCGGCCGGCACCACCCGGAGCGGCTGCTCGTCCTGCAGGACGCGGCCGCCCGGCCCCAGCTCCCGCGGAGCCTCCGGAGCTCGGGGGGGAAATCGAGCTCCGTGGGCTCCCACGGGACGCGGAGCAGCCCCGCGCAGCTATGGAGGCTGCTTCCTCCTTCCTCCTCCTCTGGAGGAGAGAGACTGGGCTCCTTCTGCAGCCTCAGCCCTGCACAAGGGGACGTCCCTGCTGCCTCTCCCCATTCCCAACAAGGAGCTCGGAGCAGGAGAACCCCCCACAAGTACTGAGCCCCAGCAACAGTTTTTACAGAGCCCCCCCACCCAGTTCCCGCAGGGGATCAGCCCCGGGACCGCCTGCAAGCACCTCCTGGGTCCTCCTCGCTCGGCCACTTCACGGGCTCCCCAAATCCAGGCTCTCCCGGCTGGACTCTCCCACCCTCGCTCTTGGAAGCCAGGAGCGGAGGGGAGCGCCAGGAGCAATCCGGCTTCCCCCCCCCAGCTGGCACTGGCCACGGCTCCCGCACCGCGCCCGCGGCAAGGAGCGCAGGGACACCCCAACCACCCACCCCAGCCGCAGGGGAGCAGCCCGGCCGGGGGGCTGGAAAACGGGGAGCAAGGCGCCAAGCAGGGGCACCCCGCACCCAGCCGGGCCCCGGCGCCGCCACCCCCGACCGCGGCGAGGCGGGCGAAGCAGCGCAGGGGAAGGGACGCGCTGCAGAGGGACGCGCCGCGGCGGGACCGGGCCGTGGGGGTGCCGGGACAGGGGGATCCCGGGAATGCGGGGCGCGCTCCGTACCTGGCGCACTGCATGAGCCCGCCGGCCGCTGCCGCCGCCGCCGCCGCCGCCGCCTTAAGAGCCGCCGCCGC
>VZSG01001862.1:2636-21366 GCA_013398315.1 Nothoprocta pentlandii
TGGAATTACATTCCCTGCTCCTGCAACCTTAACAGGCAGAGATGGGAGCCTTGCTAACAACCCATACTCAGGTGAGTGATGTCTTGAGATGAGGACAGTAACTTAAATGTAGATCATCATGCCGCTACTGAAAGAGAAATCATTTGTCCTTTCTACAAGTAGTTTAATCTATGTTGATTTTTCTCTTATATATATAATCCATGTTGATTTTTCTCTTTTATATATATATATTATATATATGTATACACAGACAGTAATTTTTATGTGACTCCTCCTGGGATAAAATTGGGCAGTTTGATTGTCTTTGATAACAAGTGCAAAAATATTTAAAATATAAATGGCACTATTGTCGATTGCCTTTCCCAAGAATGTACAGATAATTTCATAGCTTTTTTTTCTTTAGAAATTCAGCTAGCTTTCTAGTTTTCTTTCCTTTTCTTTTCCCTTAGAATAGACCATTTCAGACCTTTATCATCTGCACCCCTTACTTTGTTGTTGCTACTTTTGCACTTCTTTATTTCCACCAGGAGCTGAGTCAAGCAGGCTCTCCCCACTCCCTTCTTGAGCCTGAGGGACTTAATTTCCAAACACGTGTGGTCTAAGAACCCTATCCTCATCTCAAACCATGTCTTTCAATTATCAACCTGCACAGAATACATGAATTTCAGCCCGGATTTTGAGTTTGTGGTTTTCTCCTGCTGGTACCTGGTTGCAGCCATAGGTGTTACAGTTCTTATACTGCGGCTATTGAAATTTGTCACACCTGTTGGCAGCTAACAAAAGGAATACTGGTTAGGAATGAGACAGATGTGATACGTGTCACCTCCCTAAAAAGGAGCGAATATGCCAATTTGTTAGACTGCCAAAAAAAGCAAGTGTGTTGGGAGTTTTCTGCTTGGTTACTCACCTCTCTCAGGAGGCTGCTTTGGGGTTAATAACCACATTTCCCTTCCTACTTCTTCAATAAGGTGGCCCACGATGCAAGCCTTGCTTTCCTGGCCTCCAGCTACTGTCTCCAGACCTTTGGTGGTGTGAGGAATCGGACATCTAATTACTCGTGCTTGACAAATAAATAGATATTGACAAAAACATGCCCGTCGTTGCCTGTAAAACCTAACTTGCTCTCAGCCCATGAAGCTTAACTAATCGGGTTAACCTTTAGGAAAGCCATGCTTTAACCCAGCAACCATTTGCTCTTTGGCTATTACCATGCTTACGCTTTCAGCATGTTTTTACTGCAATGGTCTAACAGTGATGAATCTTCTCAGTCTGTGATAGAGAGGTAAGTATCGATATCTCCACTTTTTCGATGGATTAACCGTGGCGCAGAGTTCTCTGCCAAGACGAGCAATGCCCGCTGCAATAGAGGTCAGGAATAGAGGGACCAGGAGAGCTCATCCCGTGAAAATCTGTAGTCCTTCAAGTGTAGGACACAGTCCATTCTGTAGCTGTTTATTTGTATGCGGAAGATCCTCTTGGGAGTGACTTTTTTAGCTGTTCTGATGAGTTATTTCTTTTGCAGGTGATGTAACAAAATTTGGTCGTGGGGATTCTGCCTCCCCTGCTCCCGCCACCACGCTGGCGCAGCCGCAGCAGAACCAGACGCAGACTCACCACACAACGCAGCAGCCTTTCCTCAACCCCACCCTGCCCCCAGGGTACAGCTATACTGGGCTACCTTACTACGCTGGTGTGCCAGGAGTACCCAGTGCATTCCAGTATGGGCCAACCATGTTTGTAAGTATGACAGCCGAAACCATAGGCTTTTCATCATGTTTCTCTGGTTTTGCTCTGTCCAGTCCCGACCACCTAAATCTTCCCTGTTTTGCAAGAGGTTTCCAATGAAACTGTTGTGCAAGGCTGAGAAAAATAATCACAGTCCCTTCCCCAAGAAAAGAGGAAATACAAAAGGCTAGAGTTCATGGACTCCTACACAGGCTACTGTATATAACAGCTATAGGCTACTGTATATAACAGCTATAACTCATTGAGGCATTATGTTCCTTAAAGCCCATAGCAGCCTTCAGAGGGCTAAAGGGAGGTGCGAGGCTGAGTCCGATGCTCAAGGCAGAAGGGTCAATGCCTCTATTCTAGGGCCATGTAGGATTGTGTTTTATGAAACTACCCCAGGCAGGACCTTCCAGGCTGTTGCTTTGTTTGATTCTGGATGGTGAGCACCATGGCTGATCCTTTTCTGTTTCGTGGACAAGAACTTGCTGCTTAGGTTTCATACATGTGTAAAAGAAGTGCATGGCCTTTCCCAAGCCGTGGCTGAGACCAAAGCAGGGGCTTTCGTGGCAGCTCTTGCCACGTGCAGCAGCAAGTCTGTGGCTTGCACAGAGCCCCTGCAGAAGCTGCAGCTCGCAGGGCGAGTGCCACCTCTCCTCTGTGCTGCATGGTACATCCCAGAGCTGCTCCACTTTCCACACTTGCCATGCGAGGTGCCTTCCCCTAGATGGCAGAGGGAGCTTGCTTTTCCCAGTCGGAATGCCTTTTGTTCCCTTTGTTTGTCTAGGTACCTCCAGCATCTGCTAAGCAGCACGGAGTCAATCTGAACACAGCTTCGACTCCTTTCCAGCAGGCGAGTGGCTATGGGCAGCATGGCTACGGAGCAGGTACACTTCTCACCCGCGCTCTCCACCGGAGCGCCCGCAGAGCCGCTTGCACCCTGTAACACCTTGTCTTGTACACACCGGCAGGCTATGATGACTTAACGCAGGGAACGGCAGCTGGAGATTACAGCAAAGGAGGCTACAGTGGGTCATCTCAAGCACAAAACAAATCTGCTGGCACTGGACCTGGGAAAGGTAACACATGAGAGTTGAGGGCATTCTGCGTGGGATTTAGCAGGGCAAACTCCCAGCATCGCCAGTGCTGTGCAGTCAACACAGCAGCCAGCTGTGAACAGGGTCAAAATCCACGCTGTTTCTCCATCTCCCGTATACAAAATGCTTTTTTTACTGTCCCAAACGTTTCTTCTAAATCGAATGGCTGAACTTTGCATAAGGATCTGTGTGGCTGACATGCAGCTTTGTCCACAATTACACGTGGGAGAAATGGTGAACTGTGTCCTCTGCCAAAGTTTGGGTTTTTGGATAGCAGCAGTGCCGTGTCACTGAGCCCTGAGCAGTCAGGGACTGCTGCTGAAATGGTCTTCTGCCAAATGAAGACTGGATTTTGAGATCATTGTTAGGCACCTGAGTGAGCTCTGTGTTAGGAATGAGCAGGGCAGTTCACACATCTCTAAGCTGTTGTTTCAGCTGCTCTCTGTACACTCCATAACTCATTGCATTGTTTCATGCCTGGAAATGATTTCTTAGTAATTGTAGAGGCGAAAGAATTTATACATCTTCTATGAAAGCTTTATTCTGCACATGCTGGTTAGACCTGAGAAACATAGTAAACTGCTTAGCACTAACTAGTTCATCCCTGGGCTTAAGCAAAGACCAAGTATTTGCTGTGTGTTTGAAGCACCAACTGCACTGAACAATTTAAATACCTAAGTCTTCCACTGAGAGTTGCTCAAACCATGGCCTGCCAAGAGGAGCAGTCTTCTAGGAAAGGAGCAGCCTTAGAGCAGTGCAGACACCAACTCCAGTCCTCTGACTGAGGAAGCACTGCTTTTGTTCTGGTCTAAGTGACATGATTAGAGCTGGTCTTTATTAGACTGGGAGTGAGTGACCAGCTTGAGAGTCGCCTTGCTGGTAAGTGACTGTTCCTGAGCTTGTTCTGGCACCAGCTGATCCAGGTAGAAGCCAGCCTGAATCTGTGGTATAATTTAGTTCTCTCTGGGTGCGGGAGCATTGCAGACCTCACCCTTCTGCATGATGCAAAAGTACAAAAGCACAAATGTGTGGCAGATGCTGAATTTCATTGCTCAATGCGCTACTGGAAAGGCCTTGAATGTTGTAATAGAGCCAAATGTGTTTCTAAACCTAGGGGAAAGTGGCTTTTCTTGAGCTCAATGAGTGTTCTGCGCAGCCAGCTGCTGCCCAGTAAAGTGTCTTTGAATCCAAGCTGTAAATCTGTGTAGTGGCATGGGTGACCTAGTCTCATGGGCTGGTTCCCTTTGCATTGGGTTGGGAGTGAGGAACCAAGTCCTTTTCTATGTTCCTGTGTGGGGTGCTGCAGGTCAGGGCATGGAAAAGCCAGCCCAGTAGAGCATGAGGTGCGGTGGCCAAGGATGAAGGTGCATCCACTGATGCCACCAGAGGTGCCCACAGCAAAGCAAGCACAGGGTTCGAGTTGGGTGGCGTTTGGCTTTCTCACTGTTGGTGGCTTTTTGTCTTCCAGGTGTTTCTGTGACCTCAAGTAACACAGGTGTGCCTGATATCAGTGGCTCAGTCTATAACAAGACTCAGGTGAGGAACGCTGACCCCTCCTCCCCCTGGCCGGAGGCCAAGCCCAGGGCTCCCTGGAATCATAGAGTCCCAGAGGTTGGAAGGGGCCTCTGGAGGTCATCTAGTCCAACCACCCTGCACACGCAGGGTCACCAACAAGGTCTCCTTGCTCACTGGCACCCCAGCAGGACTTCTCCTGTGGCAGATGGGAGCAATTCCCAGGCCTGTGCATCCCGTAGGCAGCAGATTTTTTTTTTCTTAATTCTTAATACTTGCTCAGTTTGGTTTTGGGTAGAAGTCTCATCTTCTATCCCACCACTCTTTCCACATGAACTCCTAAAGGAGGCTGCTAGTGCAGATAGAGCTTTCTGTGCTGTCACCCCATATGTGCTGTATCCTGGGTGCAAATCAAATGGGAAAAGCCTTTTTAGCCCCAGAGTGACCGAGTTAAGAGGCCGTTTGCTTTTCTGCAGAGAGCCAACCAAGAAGTAGTGGGAAACGAGCCCTGTGAGATGCCTTGGCTGTGATCCGTGCCTGTGGGTAGGATGCTGCCTCTCACATGTACTGCTTGGCACCAGTGTGAAGCTTTGGCCAGGGCGAACAAAGTTCCTGCTGGAATTTCTTCTTGTATCCTTGTTGGGCAGCAGTGACCAGGTCGAGTAATTCCAGCCTGAGCCCTCCACAATGAGCGAAGGACTAATTTCAGGAGACTATATCCTCCATGTCCCATGAAGTAGAAAGAGGTCAAGGTCAAAAAAGGAACACGATAGCTGTGGAAATGAAATAAAAGAATTAGAAAAGTTGCAGGCATTAGAGAAAATAAAGGGTGAGGACAGCATCTGAAACTCATGTGCTGAAGTGCTCGCAGGTATTCGATCCGCCTGGGCTTGCCCGCAGGGTTGCAGAAAGGTTCAAGTGACCCATGTCCAGGCCACTCTTGTTCTTGTTTGGTCGCCGTGGGGCTGCTCGCACGCGTCTCTGATCATCTCCCCGTTGCCTCCCGCGCAGACGTTTGACAAGCAGGGGTTCCACGCTGGCACGCCGCCCCCCTTCAGCCTGCCGTCTGCTCTCGGATCCACTGGGCCCCTGAACCCTGGTGCTGCCCCGGGTTACGCTCCAGCCCCGTTTCTCCATATCCTGCCTGCACATCAGCAGCCTCATTCCCAGATGCTGCATCATCATCTTCAGCAAGACGGGCAGGTGAGTCGGCCCCCGGCACCCGTGCACAGGGCCTGGGTGCACGTGGCTCCTGCCCACCCCCAGCTCCGCTGCTTTGGGCCTTGCTCGTGACTGCAGGCTGTTCACGGGCTGGGGCACGTGGGGGGCTGAGCCCTGCTCCGAGGGGGCTCCTCTGACGTGGGCACAGACAGGCACGGGCAGCGGGGTTTGGAGCTGCAGCAGCCGCTGCCTTTCCCTGGCCAGGACATGGAGAAGGGGGATTCGAACACTTACAGTGCAAGCCTGGGGGGAAAAAAAGTAAGTGTCCCCTGGCAAATTGCGGGTCAGCTCCCGTTTCTGATTTGGTTTCACTGCCCGTTGCATTTGCCTTCCTCTCTATAATCGTGCTCCCTGAAAAACACAGTGCTCTGCCCTAGAGTCCAGAAATAGGAAGCAACTTCTGTGCGGGACGCTTGACATCTTTGTGTGGTGCGTCGTCCTCGCCCACCTTGGGGAAGCTCTTTGCCAGCCCCAGCCCTGCTGTTCTCCTCCCTTGTGAGCCCAGGCCTCTGGCAACGCTACACAGAGAAATCGTCTTCTGACGGAGGGCGAGTTTTTATCACCCCGGCCTCCCTCGTCTCCGTAGTCCTCTGGAAGGTGACTGGCACCCGCTGCAGTGAGGGCGGAGGCTGCCTCCTTTCCCACGACTAACTCATCCCTGATAGCGGGGCACGATGACGCTGCCCCTTGTCCTCTGCGGGGCTGTTTGCCTTGGTCTGATAGACCTGGAGCTGTTGAGGAGGAGCAGGAAAGGCCCCGCGGAGCCCGGGTGTCGCGTGGGGCCGGCGCTGCTGGAGCAGCCCCGCAGCTCCCGCGTCCTGACGGCCCTGTCTGTGTCCCCTTTCCCTTCCTAGGGGGGATCTGGCCAGCGCAACCAACCCAGCACCATGCAGCAAAAGTCTCAGGCTACCAAAACCGCCTACGGCACTTCTCCATACTGGACAAACTAAATCCGGAACCGGGGAGGGGGGAAGAGAACGAAAGGAAAGGAGGAGGAAATTAAAAAAAATAATAATAAATACAAATAAAGAAAGAAAAAGAGAGGAAAAAAAAAGAAAAAAAAAAGAAGAAAAAGAAGAAAAGCCGAAGCCCATTCCTGGAACTATTAGGAGAAGAAGTAACTGCTCAGCCAAACGTCTGTGCGGGGAGAACTGCAGCCAGCCAGCCATCCTCTGTGTGACTCGCCCGCTTCCTCTTTGAGTTGCTGTTGTATGTAATATATTTATGTATGTATTTGTAAATGTAATAGAGCCTAAATGTGGTTTTCTGCATCTTGCAGCCTGTTTTATTTTCTTTGTAGGGAAACTAATTATTCATTTCCCATCTGCACCAGGGCATCTTTCCTTGTTTTGTTTTGGTTTTTTTTTCTTTTTTAAAGCTCTATGGGCTTAACTGTCAAAGACAAACTGCACCACTTTTATTGGAGCTGGAGCCCCTTTATTTAATGCAGTTCTAAAGCCAGGCAAATAAGAAGGCCTGGCCCCTCCCAAAAAAAGAAAAAGAATCAAGATGTGTCCTGATGGTTTGATTTCTGCCTCCACCACCCCCACTATAGCTGTTACTCTAAACTGAAGAAAAAAAAAAGTTAAAAAAAAAAGTGTTTTGTGGGCCCTCCCCTTTCTTTTGTCTCCCGCCTCCCTCCTGCTGTGGCCCATGAACTCGCAGGGGCAGCTGGGTGGCCCTGAGCTGCAGCCTCACCTTATTTTTCAATTTTTAAATAAAAAGACAGGTTTTTTTTGTTTGTTTGTTTCTCTAGCAAGAGACTTTGGATGGCTCAGTGTGTCCTGGAACCTCCTTTGCATCATTAGAGGCAAAAAAAAAGAAAAGAAAAAAAATACCTATGTAGCAGTTTCTTAAATAAAAGTATAAGCTGTGTCTGGTACCTCTTTTTGCCCTGAGCCACCCTGCCCAGGACAGCCCCAGCTCCTGGCTGCGCCCGTCACCCCGTCCCTCCCCACTTTTTTTAAAACAAAGACTGTGGAGGCGCCTCCTGGTCCTTCTTGTCCTGCACCAGTGCGGTGAATGTTTTAGGAGTTTCATTTCTTTCTAGCCCTTACTCCACCTAATAAAGATCTGAGCGTATCACTGGTGTTTGTCTGCGTTTTCCACGGCCCCAGCAGCAGTTCGGCGTTGGCGGCCTCCTCGCGGGAGCGGAGTCTGCGCCGGCTGCGGACCGAGGCGGCCAAGGTGAGTGCACTGGGGCCTGGGGCCACAGCCCGACCAGCAGGGACCTCCGTAGCGTCACCTCTGTCCCTGCCCCAGGGGCACGAAGGAGCCCAGCGGCTGCGCCTGCCCCTCGTGCTGCAGGGCACAGAGGAGCAGAGGGGCCTGGAGCAGCCCTGGCCTAACCCCGGTGCTCCCCCAGCAGCCCCGAGGCCCCCGGGCTTGCAGCAGGGGCACCTCTTACCTGTGCTCAGAGCTGCTCCCACAGGTGAGCTTTAGTCCTGATGTGTTTGGGGTTTTTTTGTTTGTTTGTTTGTTTTGAAATGCCTCACACATCCAAGCAGATCTCCCTCCGTCCCCTCCTCTGTGGCTCAGGCAAAATGAGATGTTTTCCATCATTCTGCCCCTGGCTAAGGCAGGTTTCTTTTGCATCAGTCTCCCCTGCAGGTCCTGGCAGCGCCAGGCACCCTTGAGGTTCGAGCTGAGGCCGCGGAGCTGCGCTCGGGGGCACGGAGCAGGGCCGAGCGCTGGGGCAGCGCTGCCCGCGCGGGAGCAGCCTCTGCAGGTTCTGCTGTTGCAGCCCCTTGCCAGCAGCTTTTACCAGTTCTGAAGCTCCAACCTGCAGCCCTTCGCTCAGCTGCTGCGAAGCCTCAAAGTCCGTCTCGAGCCTGCTTTCCCCCAGCGCTGCCTCTGAGCTTGACTGCCGCACGAGGGCTGGAGGCAGCAGTGCTGCCCCGCTCCCCGCCACGTGCAGCACCTACAGCGTGACAGGCCTCCGTCCTGCTACTTTCAGCCCAACTGCAGCACTTGCTGGCTGCAGAAAACCAGCCTAAACTATCCAGCTCGCAGGGAACAGGCCGCTAGCAGGAGCTGGGTTCCTGGTGGCACTAACACCGAAGCTACGTCCCAGATTCAGCGCAGAGCGGGTTTCTCTACAAGCCCTGACCTGCTCCAGCTCCACATCTGGGTTCTCGCCTTGCAGAGAGGCCCTGGGGGAGCTTGTCCCATAGGCCCCTGTCTGTCTCTACACACACTCAGGCCTCAGCTCAGCAGGACCCACCTGGACCATGAGGGAGGTCAAACCTCCCCCAGGCCCTCAAGAAGGATGGGAACGGTAACAGGAAAGAGGCAAGAGCTCCTGGCACTGGCACCCCCTCCTGGATTAAAGCAGGTTGTTCTTTAGCAGGGAATGAGACATTTATATCCCCCCTAAACTCCCGTCTTTTCCACACACCTCTCTGCCCTGTCCTGGGCCTGCTTTGCAGGATCACGGTGCAGCGGTGGCTGCGCGAGCGCTGCTATTCAGAGCCTTAAATAACCCATGCAAATCAGCTCAATTAACAGGGAAGGAACAAGCCAGAGCTATTTTCATTTCACATTTTTATTAGTAGACAGATGTGCAGAAAAGACAAAATATAACTACTGAAGGGAGAGACAACACAAAAAAAAAAAAAAAGCATCAGTTAATTCTGGTAAATTATACGGAAAAAAAAAAAAAAGAAAAACATTTGGGATTTCAGCTAAGAAAACTACTAAGAAACCTAGTGTACCCTGCTGGTTTCAGAATGATTGAAAACTGCATCTGAAGAGAGGGAGGAGCAGAGTTGCAAATGTAAACCCAACTATTGGTGGAGGCAGGAAAATGGGGGATGAGAAAACCAGAACGCACAGAGAAAGTAAACATTTCCCCCCCCTCAATCTCTTAAATATTAAGCTTCAAAAAACACATTTCAGTTTGCATCTCGACAAAAGGAAACCAGCAAGTCAACAAGCAATGACACGGCAAGGGCTGAGGGGCAGGGAGAAAAATTAGTCTGGTTAAGGTAGGAGCTCTCAAAATAGTTTTTTTTTTTCTTTTCTCTTTTTTTTTTTTTGCCTTTAAAAAAAGGGGGGGGGTAACAGAAGAATCATGATAACGCATCTTACAACATCAAGCCTGAACTACAAGTCACTGGAGAGCATACAGCGCAGACGGGCAGCAGTACACGGAGCGCCTGAAAGATGCAGTATCCGCCTTTCAAACCCGGCCCCACTCGGGCTCCTTCCCTTCCCCAGAGCCCCCCCACACCCCCCAAGTTGGTTTCCCCACAGGACACAAGCGGCCCTAGGGCAGGACCATCCCCCTCCTGCTGGCCCAGGGCAGGACCACCAGGATGGCCTGAGCTGCAGCCGCTGCCGCTGAGCGAGCGCTCGAGGCCGAGTGAGCCTCGCTGGAGGCCACGCTGGGTCTCAGGGGCCCGGGGCGCTGCACCAGGTCTGGCTACACCCAGGGCTCTCGGGCAGCAGGGCCCACTGGGGCTGCCCTCCTTGCAGGGCCCCCAGCCCCGCTGCCCTCCAGCCACCGCCCCTGGACACCCCACGAGGCGCCGCCAGCCCCCCGGGCCCTGGGCTGAGCCCCTGCCCCCAGGCAGAACCTGCAGCCCCTCCTAAGGCAGAACCAGCCCCAAGAGCAGCCGGCAGAGCCCCCGGGCCCCCTTTGCCCCTGGCACCGCAGGCCACGCAGCTGCTGAGGGAGCATTGAGAGCCCCAAGGGGAGCAGGGGCTGCAGGCAGCGGCTCCCGCACAGGCACGGGCCCCTCTCAGCCCCCGGGACAGCAAAAAAGGCTCCACCGTCCCCACCTACCTCCCTGTGCCCGGCCGGAGCAGCGCTCAGGCCCGGCTGGCACCCGGAGGGGCAGCTGAGGATCCCTAGGAGCAGCAGGAACACGCAGGAGAGCCGGCTGGGTGCACGCTGCCTCTCCAGCCCGATCCCGGCCTCCTCCAGCCCTCCAGCTCCACACTCCTTCCACCTACAGGGCTGCAGCACCTCCTCGCTCCCCAGCACAGCCAAGGGCTGCAGGATGGACCCAGCTCACAGGCCTGGACCCTCCTTCCCTAGCAGCAGCACCAGCGCAGCACCACGTGCAGCCCAGCAGCAGGAAGGGCTCGGGCAGGACGGGGATCCGCGCTGCGGGAAGCGGGGGCTGCCAGCAAGGCGGGAGGCCAGAGCTCCTGGGGGTCTCTCCCAAAAACAGGCCAGGCTGAGGGCCGGCCCCGGGGGAGGCTCCTGTGGCAGCAGGGAGCACTGCGGGAGAGGCCGGCACAAACAGACCGGCACCTTCTCCAACCCCAACCTCGTCTGAAAAGAAGAAAAAAAAAATTTAAAAATCAAAAAATAAATAGCAACCGAGGGCTCAGTTGTAGAGATGTGAAGAGTTAAGTGTTTATTCAGGGTTCATATCACAAGCCTTTTCCAAAGACAAAGCTGATTGTGCCCTCCGAGGCTCCCAGGGTCCTTCCTACCCTGAGCAGGCTGAAAAGGAATACTGTACCTTTCAGTAACATCCCACCAAGCTCAACACACAGTAGCTTTACACTCTCCGCCCCACACCTTGAAAAGGAAAAGCCACCACCACAAGGCTAAACGAATGTACACACGCTATTATTGTAAATGGAGCAGCTAAACCTTGGCAATTTGCTTTGTGTGGATTTTTTTTTGTCTTCCCAGTAAATGCAGCACTTGAGCTCCTAAAAAACCCCAGCTTCCAATGGGTTTGTTCCAGCTTTAAATACATTAAACATCTCAATGCAAGACTGTATTTAATTCCAAAAAAAAAAATCTAAACGCGAGCAAACCTGTTTCGCTGTGAGCGGTTCGTAGAGAAGTGAAAAGGGGAGTTTCTTTTTTAAAAAGAAATCATAATACAGTGATGAAAGGGCAAAGAATGCAAGAATTCAGACATTCTGTGGAGGGTCTCTAAGAGGTCCATAAAAAAGGAGCAAACAGATCCATACAACAGGAGACAGCAGGAGACAAGAGTTTGTTGATCCCCCCCCCACACTTTTTTGCTGGACTGCTGCTATGTTACCGCTGCTCCCTTCTGGCCTGAGTCGGCAGGGCAGTACAGGGGCACGGAGGGAGCAGGTCACGACTCCTCGTTGCCGGAATCGTCATCGTCGTAACAGTCGGCGTCCTCCTCCTCCTCGTCTTCGTCGTCGATGTCGTCGTCGTACAAGTCGTCGTAAAGCAAATCCGAACTGTTGTCGTTGGAAGGCACTTTAGTTTTGATGCAGTACTCTGCCAGCGTAGTGGGGACCTTCACGCCATCCTTCTCCGCCTCGGCTTTAGTCGCCAAGACCTGTTTCCTGCGGGAAGGAGGACAGAGCAGCGTGACGGAGGCTGCGTCCTGCCCCGGCTCTGCTCCTCGCGCCGCCTCCCCCTTCCCCAGCCGGCCCCAGCAGCTCCCAGTGCTGCACGTGGCCAGACAGGGTTCAATGGGGGGTCTGGCCCCACGGCTGTGGGTCCAGGCGCTCCAGGGTGCCCTCAGGCTGCCACAGCGCAGAGTCCCTTCCCTCGGGAGCTGCCATGGGAGGGATATTGGGGCCTTCACAGAACCCTTAAGGTTGGAAGGGGCCTCTAGAGATCATCTAGTCCAACCCCCTGCTCCAGCTGGGACATCCGGAGCACCCAACAGGAGCTGCCCTCCTTTGGAGCTGCTCTCAGCCTTCCTCACGGCTGAGGACAACCCCGCTCTGCTCTGAGCCAGGCTCCCCACCAGCACTCAGCACAACCAGGGAGCCTGTGGTGCCCCCCTGGACACGGGGCCCTGCTGCCCGGGGGCAGCACCGGGTTCAGGCTGCTCCTCACAGACCTGGTTGCCAGCAACGGGGAGCAGCCTGTCCCTTCACCCCTCAGCCACACTCAGCTTTATGCAACAAACCTGGCTCTGCTGGAGCCCCTGCAGCTTGAGGGGACTCGGATCATCTCCCAGGGAGGCTCCTTGCACAACCAGCCCAACCACCAACAGACATCTGCACGTCCAGCAGCTGCACCTGCACAGATGTGGTGCACTGCCGGGCAAGTGTGACCCGTTGCATTAAGGGCCACTCGTTGGTGCTTCCTCAGCCACAAGGGATGAGGTTTCCCTTCCTTCCCACAGCACCCGAGGAGCTCTCGGCCTCTGCGCGGCTTTGACCGCGCTTCGAGCCCATCAAACCCAGGCTCACAGCGCTTGCCAGGTCCTGCTGATGCTCCTTCCAACCGAAGGGACAAGGCTACGACGCACGAGTGCATTAAGCACAGAATTGGTGGGGTGCAGCCGTCAGTCTGACTCACAGCCCAGCAAGGCCGGCGGTGCCCAAGGCACAGCAGTGACTTCGACTGGGAGCCACTACAGCCAGCAGACTTTGCAGAGCACCATGCCACAGCACTCTGAAAAGTCCAATTTGATGACACGTCAGCCTTGTCCTTCTGTTCTAGGAGTTTGTGCCACTCTGAAAGACCTACTGGGACCAGAAAGCAGGACTTCAACATTATAAAATTTCATTTCCAAAGCAGCAACCATAGCAAGAATGTTTCAGTAAATTCTGCAAATATCCCATTTTGAAGGATTCAGAAAACTAGTAGCACCACACACGGCAAGACTTACCTAATGATTTCAGCATACTCCTTGTCTTTTCCTTTACTGTCCCTCCATTTCCTGAACATGACTGACGCATCCACATTGGCAGGAGAGAACGTGTTGGGCTCATTAAGCAAGGAGATTACGCTCAGTAAGATAGTCCTGGAAAAGGCAACCACAAGAGCAGTCAGAGCTGAGCAGGCCTGGATTCTGGCACCAATGAACCCTTGAGGTGCTGCATCAGAAGCTGGCTTAAGATCAGAACTTAAGCTAACTTAAGCTAACTGAACCACCAGCTGAAATGACAGCAGATGTTGATACTGATGGCCAGGCGCTGAAGCTCACAGGGAAGGTGACGTGATACAAACTGTCACAGATCTGATTTTACTAGAGGCAGAAGATCAGTAACGCACCTCAGAGCACACCAAAAAGCCAAAGAGCTCCTTCCCCCTGCATGAGCTCAACATTGTGTGCTGGATACCTCTGGTTTAGGAGTGCTTTTGCACAGGTTAAGAGCCACAGCTCAGAAAGCCGTTCAGGTGCCATGCCCCAGTGTTCCACCCAGGGAACCCCAGTGGCCATTTCGCTGATCCGAGCCCAAAGCTCCAGTTCTAGCCAGGCAGAAGAGAGGGGGGAAAGCAAGCAGATGGAAAGGGGACACGGAGGCAGGTGTGCTCGGGTCCCTCACTTCTATCCACGTGTTTGGGATGGGGGAGGCAGCTCCGGTGAGCCCGGAGCGCAGCCTGTCCCTGCCGCCAGGAGCTGCCTGCTGGTGCTCAGCAAAACCAGTCACATAACCCTGCGCACACACACACACACACACACACACACACACACACAACCTCCCTGGACCTTGAGCAGCACCGGGCTGGCTGCTCTGCCCCACACACGTTTACTAAACACTTACTAGACACTTACCTTACCCAGAACCTTTTCCTGCAAGCCTCTGCATTCCAGGGCTGCCGCCCTTGGGTGCTCACATGCTGCCATGAGAGGTACGAGCACAAAACTCACGTGCAGGCCACATTTGGTAGCTCTGCACACCCATCACTTGGCTGTAGCCACCAGGACAACAGCTTCATATCCTGAGGGTGACCCACTGGCAAAAGCCTTAGAAGTTAAGTGGAAGGAAAGAGCACAGACAAATAACAGGTCTCGAGATACAGCACTACCCAGAAACTTCCCTGTACAACTAGACTATTAAATGGAACTACAGTCTCCACTGCATTTATTGATTTAGAGATGCACGCAGAGCAGTGTGTGCTAAGTACACCTATCTGGGTGTACTTGGTGTACAGCGTGGCCATTTGGATAGTTTCTTGAACAGTTTTGACATTAAATGCTTATATCCAAACTGTTCAACACAACTCTCAGAACAGGTTTGTAGAGTTTATTTTCCGAGTGTTGTAATAAAACAGGAAAGGAGAGCAATAGCTCTAGAGAAAGCTGGTCCAACTGGAGCGAAGGGCAAGAAGAAAGGTTCTCTTTTACTTCATCCAGCTCAAGGCTTTTTCTTTTAGAAGTATCTGATTCTTAGCAAACATGCTATAAAGCCAGCATGTTGGCTCCTGCATTAAAGCAGCTTCACTGGAGAGCAGGGACAGCCTAGGGAAAGCCCAGGGCAGGAGTTAAGGCTTAGTGTCTGCTCTATCCCACTGCCATCAGTGGAGTGAGGACATGAGCCTGTTTCCACACTGGTGCCCCTGACTTCAAAATCAGGGCAAAGACACTTAAATGGCTCACTGAAGGAAGTGGCTATCAGAGGTGACCTGCTCTGATCTGCTCATTCATGGAACTGATTTGACACATTGCTAAGCCAAAACAGGCATTTAAGTAGGCTAAAGTTTAGGGGCTCTCAACCAACACAGCCTGGCATAACTTGCTGGAAAAAAAGTTCTAGCTTTAACCCATGCTGCAGCTTTCCAGAGCTATCTCCAGACACAGGTGTAGATGTGGCCTTGCACGTTTTTGCTCTCCAAAGTGAAGGGACTTGGCTTGGACTGCACTGACAGTGACACTTGATGTGGACAGTGCTCCAGTTCAATGCACTAAGACAGAAAGCCAAGAAAAATGCACTGTCCTCTGAGGAAGCAGGATGGGATCAAGTCTGGGAGCATCACTTGGATCCACAAAGTGTCAAGGTACCAACAGCGTAAGTATCCAGCTCAGTTCTGGCCTGTCTACCCTGAAGAACATAGTGGAACCAATGATGATGGCTTTATATGCCCTCCTCTACCACAGAGCTTCAGCTCCTAACCCTCCCACCACTTCCCCAGCTTTATGGGGCTCGGGACACAGAAAAGAGGACAGTGCTGTCTGCTACACAAGCCGCTGCTCTCAGGAACCAGTCCCAGGCAGCAAGTCCAAGCAAAGGCAGTTAAAAGTCTACAGCAAATCCTTGGCTAGAAGCCATGGGGTTACAAAATCCAGCAGCTGAAGAGAACTTGCAGGCAGTGCTTGCAGCTCCTAACACACAGCTGTGCTCCTCTCACACTTTCCAGTCCTGCTGCCTCCTATCTGATGAACCCTGTGAAGCCAGACAGGGCCCCAGCAGGAAGCGTTTCTGTCCTGCACTCAGCCCAGGGGAGGTCACTGGCAGGGGTTAACAGTCAGTCAGGTTTATCTCTGCTGATATCTGAGACATGTGTTCTCCCCTCAAACAGCAATCTCGAGCCTAAAATATGTCATGAGTGAATGCCAAAGAATGCAGCAAAGTAGGGAAAGGCAGAAATAGGAAAAATAGCAGAATGAGAAACTTGAAACTTTCAGGGTCCTGTACATGAACTACTCCAAGTGTTTACATGACCTAAACAATCTATATCCTAAGCTGCTAAGTAAGCATGAATGCAATCTTGCCAGCTGGTTCTAACAACTGAAGCAATTATCAAATGCCAAAAAAAAAAGCAGTTTAACAGTCATGTCATATGAGCAGTGGGACAGGTAAACACAGCTCAGCATTATAAAATTTAAAATTGCATTTAAGGGTTTTGTTGGTTTTTTTGTTTTGTCTTTTAAGCTAGAGCTTTTCATAATGCCTTGTATCTGAAGCAGATGGACTGGAAAATGTCCACCTTTCTTTTGATGCAAGACTTGCACAAAGTTCTGAAGAGTAGCAACTGAGAGACATCATTTCTTAGGCCTTTCTAGCCTTTAAGTAGCACACTCCAGGAGGGAATATCAGTTGTTACAATTTGCTGACCATCACCTTTTCTAGCTTCCTGCCACATTAGTTCTTGCTCAGCACTTGGTAGGGTGTGTTACAATCCCATTTCAAGGGTCAAGAATCCAATAAATTCCCTTGCTAGACCTCTGCTTTGACAAAGGACCTTTTCAAATGAGTATTACCAAAGCAGACTGAGGCAGAATCAAGCTGCTGGACAACCCTTTTCAGACCTTGCTTATGGGCTGAAATTCCTAACTTGATTTATCAATTAAAAATGGGGTGTTACAGCTGGGGACTACTATCTAGTATACAAAGAATTAACATGTATTAACCAAAAAATCTTAAGTAGAGGCAATTGTTTTAACCTTGTCTGGTTAATGATTTTGAATTACTACAGGGTAATACTCCAACTTCTTCCCCATAATACCACTATTTCTGCTGCACACACCAGTGACTTGCTGTTTGATACCACTGTTATCAGTTGTACACTACAGATGTCTTGCAATGGGAGTGAAATTAATATTTGAGACATTTCAGAGAAACAGGTTAGTCTTGAATGTCTCTAGTACCTTGTGATTTCTTCTGTTTTGGGCAGCAAAAGAAAAACTACCCAACTGTTCATGACATCACACCATACAGCAGTACCAGTATCAGAAGGCAAAGATGAAGTAAGATGATGCAAAGATTCAGGCCATACCGGGCTTGAATACTCAAATACTCAAAAAAAACCTCTTTCCACTAATCCTATTAGAGGCATTTAATGTAAGTGTAAGATAACATGGACTGGAAAAGACTACAATGTTTAAGATAACTTACTTCAAGAACATGAAAAACTACAAACAGGACAGAAGTCTGCACTGTTAGCCCAGCCTCAGGACACAGCACAGCAGGATCTAAAGGGGCAACTGAGGAAGTCTGGCTTCTACCTGACTCAAGTCCTTAAGCCCCCACAGTCTTAAACTGCTTTCTATATCTTTTTCTTCCATAGGCTTTACTCTGGGAAGAAGACAGATGACAGGCCTCTGAAATAGCTGTTGTGCATCACCAGTCCCACACTTTTACCTGACGTTTTGGGTAGGGTTCCACCTCTCGGATGGCAGCTCTCCACTTTGTGGGTCATCTACAGGTGGGTGAAGAATTGAAATACATACATCTCCATTCTGCAAAATAAAAATCAAAAGTTGAATACAGGCTTGCTTGAGGTAAAGTCTAACGACTGACTTCTATCTCTGGCTAGGTTTTAAGCAAGTTAACTATGTGCACACACAAGCCCCCACATACTAGCAAATACATGGAAGAGCTGCAAACAGCTCTCGGTTCTTCCTAGGTCTGTTTATAGGCTCAAAAGCTCCCTTTCCTAAAAAGGGAATCGGTCTGCAAATGGGTACAGAACAATCCGAGGTCAAGAGGTTTAAAGAATAGAGCAAACAAAAAAAAGATCATAAAAAGTCATCTCGAACGTGTTACAACAGCTATAGAAGAGCTGTAGTCCCATGAGACATGAAGTACAGTTAATTTCCCCCCCAATGGTAACTGAGTTAGCTACAGAAATCTTTAAATCCAAGGGTTTAGCACTCCACACTAGCCAGCTATCAAAGCAATACTTCTGGGACTCAAGAAGGTTGAACAGATGGTGAGGGACAAGTTTAAGCTCCTTCTCCCTTAGACACAGCTGTCTGAAATATCAGGTGAGAAAGTTTCACTTTCTGAGGATTTCACTTAAAGTCATTCCAGCATACCAGCTGAAGAATATTTTGGCAGCATATGGAAGCCTTACAGCCACATAATCCCCAACCTGCATCTTACTTACCAGTGTTATAGTCTGAATATAGATTTTTTTAAAGCTTCATAATGCCTTCCATTTATAAACCCTCCAAGAAGCCTGTAATACCAGTTCCCTATCACTAAGTACTCTGGGGTGCAGTCACTGCAGCAGCATTCCTCGTGGCCAGCACCTTCCTTGAAGTTTCTCCAAGGGTTCCTGATGGCAGGATGGGACAAAGGCACAAATGGGGCCCAAGGGCAGCCAGGAGATGCTGGCCTCAGCAAGTCCTCCTGGTTTGCTTCGTCTTACAGCCCGTTCCTCAGGTTACTCACGAGTGCCTGTGTGCAGTCCCACACCTCAGGTGTCACCATCAGGTGACTGCCTCAGCTGATGGGCAGCTCTCGTGCTATCCCCTGTCACCCTGATCTAAGGTAAAGGTTGATCACAGCAGCAAGAGACACTGCAGGTGAGTTTTGTTCAACCCCATGAACCAGCAACACCAAGTTCCAGATTTATTCTGAGGACCTCTACCCACACGAGTGGGAGAATAAAGCAGTGCTGCTCCCAGCAGTATTATTTGTACCTATCAATGGATTTCAAGGTGAAAATAGGCTTATTAGTGTTACATTACAGTGTTACTATTCTGGTTTTATTCCTAATTTCCACTAGTTTAGTTTCTTCTCTAGATATCTCCTGAGAA
>VZSG01001864.1:0-10266 GCA_013398315.1 Nothoprocta pentlandii
GGGCGCCGGCCTCGGCGCCCGGCGGCGAGCGCGGGCTCGAGAGCTGCCGCCTCTCCGGCTGAACCACCTGCAAGACACACGGGCCCGTAGGTCAAGCCACACCAAGGTTTCTCATGCTTCATGGCATGAACAACATTTGCAGCGGCACCACCCTGCTTCTGAATCTCTAAGGGCTGCATTCTGGAGTCTTCATCCTGCCCCTTTTTCCACGTGATTTCTGTCTAAGACTGTTATACGCTAGAAGCCATAACTCCAGATAAACACAGGACTATAGCTGAACTTATACGCATCCTACAAACTGCTCCCCCTTTAGACAAATGAATAGCAAGCAGCTGGTCTGAGCTGATTCACAGAACAGAAACGCAGGCATTTGGAAAAGGCTCGACACCATACAGGGCACAAGCACAGGACGCTCGTGCGGTAGTTTGTATAGGCTGTAGGAATCTGTTTTCTGGATTTCTCTAAAAAGCGTGAAGCACAGCGGCCACATCAGTCAATAAACCGTGACCAACTTCAAATGTGGCTGTGCTTGTACCTATTTTTAGGCCTCTGCTGAACAAAAACAGATCCGCATTGCAGCTCAGCATGTAGCATCACGGGGGGTAGGAGACAGAGCTTTTTCACTTCCCTTTGAAATCACAATTACACCAACCCAGCAGCAAGACGCAACACGCCTGAACACGGTTCACCCCGAAACCACGTTCTCCTGCTCTCCATGGGCGCCCCTGCCCAGCAGGGTGCTGCCCGAGGGAGCTACGGGAGGCGGTGACGCGCGGGGCGCTTCCCTCTCTGTCCTTCCCGCCAGCGTCCAGGACAGTCGCTGGGTACACTGAGAGCTCTCTCTTGTGGCTGCTGCCAATATGATAAAGCACCAACTTTAGAGCCAAGCCTGACCTCAGCTTTGGTACCAGCATTGTATCCCCATTCTGAAAAGGAGAGTGGTGGAAACCTGCATGTCCTGTCTGCGGATACTTGAATGCCAACTATCTGCAGCACAGAGCAACAAAGCACAAACAGACAGAAGCATGGAGCAAGTATCACAACTTTTTTCATAGAAAATGGTTTAAACAGAAATTCCCACCCTTCCTGCCCTCTCTCTGGTCAACTCTTGAGCTACTCACAGTGGACCTTGCAAAGACAGGATTCTCAGTGGCTTCCACGATTACTTGATGGAGCGGCGCGGCAGAGCCGTGCGCGGCCTCGTAGTGGTGCAGCTCTTCGCTGATGCCCGACACCGTGGTCTGGGAGCTGTACTCGGAGTCGGAGGAGTCGGAGGCGTTGTTGGCGCGTCCGCGGGGCAGCGCGAACCTCACGGCGCCGGCGGGCGGCTCGGGCGACGGCGTGGGCAGCCGGCTCCGTCCCTCGGCGGCGCAGACCTGCCGAGGCAACGTGGCCGTGAGCGCTCCACACCGCAAGTCCAACACCCCCGGGATGCCAGGGATTTAGCGCTGCTGTTCCCACCGAAATTTGCTTCACAGCGAAAAACGTGTGAGAGACACACACGATGTCTGTCTGCAGAGGTGTGTGTAAACAGGCTTACACGTACTCCTCTCTCTATCACTGTCTCAGCAAGCGCGCCTATGTCTGTGCACACATGCACTCGTGCCTAAAAACACACAGGGGTTTGCCTCCCTCCCTTCAGCAGACACCAAGAGTGATTCACAAACCATGCAAATGTCCACATATAATTTGGTTCAATGTCTATATGGAAAGGTAGATGGATACGCACATAACTGCAACATACATATGCAAAAAAATGCTTACTTTGTTAATAAAAATGTGCACTGTTTCAAATGAGATAATGCACTGTTGTCAGAACTACTAATGCTAAAAATAAACAAAATAATTATCTCATATTAAAATACTAGCAGCACTGTAAACATACTCTGTTTCATTTTTATATACACTCACATATGGACACAAGCAGCATCCCATTACTGCATTATCACCTCCCAATAAAGCAGAATAAAGATATCCAAATAAAGATAACCCTACACAACACAGTAACTGTATCCACTTCAGGGCAGATAGGATCACCAAAACCAAGTTTGACGGCTATGAACCCTTTCTTGCTGGACTTGTGCTTTACCCTCCCACATGCTCTGCATCCCTGTGGAGCCTTCCATGGAGCCAAGCGGGCGCTCCGGGAGCGCTGCCGGGATCCGGGAGCGCTGCCGGGATCCAGGAGCGCTGCCGGACACTCCTGCGGCAGCCCCCTACCCAGGTGTGGTCTGGGGACCACCTCCGGAGCGTGTTGGTCCACACGGGCCTCCCCGGTGGTCTGACGGGTTAAATATTTGGAGGAAATCAATAGAGGCAGGAGGGGCAGGAAAGGAGAAAGTGTGTGTACAAAAGGCAACGTCTTCGCAGAAAAATCTGCATTACACTCTTCTTTTAAAAGTCTACATAATCCTCATTTGAGTCTACCTTGTCAACAGCAGTCTTTACTTACTAAAAACATACTTTAATTAACAAGAGTACCACAAACATTAAAAAAAAGATTTTAAATAAAAATAGACCAATAAAATAATAACAATAAAAAATCAGAATTAAAAATAAATTAAATTAAAAAAAAAAAAAAGGATTGGGAAGAAGGTGGGAATATTGTTATTTCTTCAGTTCATCATTATTTTTACTGACCTCAGGGTATGGTCCAAAGAGTGAGAGAAGAACAGGAAGCAGCACCAGTCCATTGAGAACTCCCAAAATGGTTAAGATTGCCAAAACAGCAAAGAAATACCTGAACATGGTATAAGAGTGGGGAAAAAAGGAAAACAAGAGCCACAAATACCATTAGAATAAGGGATTACCTACTACTGCTAAGTATATTAGCATTAAAATAACATATATACTAAATTCTATCTAAATTATTACTACTAGTTGTACTAAACAGTTATATCACTATATTCACTATATTCTCTATATAGATATTAGCTTTTTTTCTTTTTTTTTTACCTTTTTGATTAGAGAAGCTACATTCCGCAACCCAAAGTGTTAGTTGATGAAAGAAAGAAAAAAAATTACGTTTGTTAATTTTCTAGAATCTGGCAGCACGTAATGTTATTTATGAATGTGTTACACAAACACAAAAATATGGAATGTGCAGTGAATGGCTGAATGGACTGAAAGCACAAACACAATGAAAAGGGGCCCCCATTAGTGAAAACCCAGCAGAAGCAAACAAATGAAGTGAAGGGTGTAGAATTTAAACAATTTAGCCTGCAAGGAGAGAAGCCCACTTCTCCCGGCAGCTAATCCACTGTGAAATGCTTCTGCATCTTACAGCAGAATCTCTAATTAAACCTCCAGTGCACCAGGTAAGGCTTTCCTTTGCTGTTCATTAATCACAACCTTCTGCCCGGAATTCCTGGGAGCTCCAGCTTCGGCAGGCAGCCCGACTCGCACTCCTTTCAGGAGCGGGGAGCCGGCTCTCCGCAGGGAAAGCGCCGCCCGTTCCCGTTCCGCAGCGAGCGCCCGCATTGTCCTGGCGAGGGGCGCTCACAAAGGCCGAGCCGCACCGAGGGCTCATCTTTTGTTGAACAATTTAGCATCTCTGAATACTCCTGTTTTGCGCTGGCCAGCCCAAACATAAAGGCTGCAGCACTATGCAAGAGGAGGAAAGTGCACGAGCGCTTGTCCTTTCCCACCACCGAGGGCTAAGGTCTGGGATCCCTCACGAATACCAAGGTAAACCTGCCAGTAAAAGGAAGCCCGGTTTGCTCGTTGGTATTCGGCGCAGCTGGGGCTCAGACTAAACTTACACTACTGGTTTCGAGGGGCTGGTCCTGGGTAGGTCCTCACCCCCAGGAGCAGGGGCAGAGGAGCGGGGGGCCAGGTTGCTGCTAGTGGCTCTGCTGACTGCGCCGGCGGCGTAGCTGGCAGCAAACCCCACCGCCCCCGTGCTCCCCTATCCGATAGACGGTGTCAGCCTCCAGTAAAACTACAAATATCCTCCTAGTGTAAACAGTGGGGGATTTCTGATCTGCATTAGCAAGAATCAGGGAACCAATCTGCTCCACTAACATAAACCACCAGAACTTTATACTGGGACTGAGATCAACAACAGGCATTAAAAACATTTGCATCTCATCCATCTAGCACTAGGATAAACAGGAGGATTATGGCTCTGACCACTTGGTGTATACAATGTCTGTTAATTTACTTAATCTTCCATATTGCTGGACTAAGGAGACTTCCCTTTCCGGAAGTTTGGGGTCTTCTTCGCCCACGAAAGCAACGCTTGGGCTCCAAAAGTTTATTTTATTATATTTTTTGAACAAGACAAACTATAGTCAGGCTGTGCTAGAAAATGAGGAACTAATGGACAAAGAAAGTAAAATAACCTGAGTTGAAAAGTTGAAAGGCTCGTTTTATACACTAAGAGAACATCCAACCCAAATTTGGGAGTGAAGCACTGCCACAGGCTTCCATTTGCTACAACACAAAAATGTTCTTGCCAAAATCTTGCCTGTTAAACAGGAAAGGACTACAGCAAATACACCTTGGTAAATTTGCGTTCAGTCTACAGTTAACCCATCAATAACCCACACAAAGTGCTCCATGCCTTACAAGGCCACGTCTTAAAAGAGTGATTCCATCTTACTTCTTTGTCACTGATAAAACAAAATATACTTACCCCAAAAAAAGAAACACAAATTCTGTTTCAGGGTATGCAAGGATAATTATTGTAAAGTATAGCAATAATCCTCATTTAATAGCTTTTAGGCCTACCTGCAAGCCTCCTACTCGCTGCCTTCTGCAAATCTCTTACATACATAAACAAAAAATCCTGATGAGATTTACCAGCCACTCTCTCAGTTCCTGCCTCTGACATTTTGTTGTTGTTGTCAAATGGAAGTCAGCTAAGTCTGGTCCTCTATCCAGCTTATGCCTACCTAAGTAGTTAAGTCATTTCTCAGAGCTCTTTTTTTTTTTTTTTTTTCTTTTTGGGCTCAGTTTTACCTCCATCCCCCATCAGAGCTTGAATTTTTTTTTCTTTCACTTCCCCCCCCCTCCTTTTCCCCTCCCCTTTTTTTGTATTGCTGTTTTTCACAAAGAACTTGTGTTACATCTAAGATTAGCCATTTCGCAGAGCTCCACAGGTTGTTTGGAATAGAATAGGATCCGTTTCATTGCACTTCTCAAATTCTTCTCAAAAGAAAAACTTGCTCTCCTCTCACACTTGACGAATTCACATTCTTACTTAAACCCACAAGAAACAGTTTGCCTCTACTTCTAAACAGAAGAGCCTTCAGGCTTTGCTTTACAAATTTTTAATACTAAGTTCTGTGTTCAAACTTATGACTCCCTAGCTCCCCAAAAGGGCTTTTTTCCTGCCTCATTTATAAACTGTTGGTTAAAAAAGCCTAACGCACATAGCAGAAGGCCCCAAAGTGTCAGTTGTGGCGTGTTTGCAGCTCCATGTGGTCTTTCCATGCAAAATGCTCTGCATATAAGAAAGACCCTAAGGTTAAAGGTCAATCCCGCCGATACTGGACAATGCCAGCTGCTTCAAGCTGATTTAATTCCAGAATTAGTAAACTTCACTAAAGAGGGCCACTTTTGTTTCCTTCCATACTGGGAGTCAGATTTTCCTGGAACAGATTGAGTGCCAGCAATGGAAACACTACTAAGTCTAGCGTGTAACAAGGAGTTAACAAAACAGAGGGAAAGCAGGACCATGATGTAAGCATGCTTGACACATCATGCATAGTAATAAAGTGACAGATACACTGAAGTGACTAAATATTAAAAGCATGCTTGTTTTCACTTTAAGAAAGAAAGTCAAGACATACACATGCTTTACCTGACAATAAAATCAAACTCTGATCCCGCAAGCATCAGCACTCCAAGCAGGGTGGATACGGCTCCATCCAGCACTGGTGCAAACATATGTTCCAGTGCAAGGACAGCCCTCCGGTTCCTGTCTCCTATGGCTGTTAAAAATGCCTGTAAAACAACAAAATCCATTTCATTAGACAGATATGCAGAGCCTTTCATACAAACTCTCTCATGGTACATACAGCTTTTCACCAGTCAATTATTCCGGTTTACAGTTTATTAAATATCCTTAAAGCTGGCTAGACTTTAAAAGAAGGCCTGATGATGCCGTGATATAACAGAGCTGCTGCTGAAGCTGCATGACCAGAGGAATTAAGGATTAGAGCCAGAGTCATAGTAACAACTTTGCAAATAATGCCTGCTTGCATCAGGAAGCTTTCCACTTGTCTTCAGGCTTGTTTCTTCCTACCCATGAAGAATTAATTTCATTTACACTCAAAATGAAAGCACTTTGGGTTTTAAAAACGTAAGGCTACTCTGGCCACTCCCATGAGGACAATGCTTCCAACACTGCCTAAGTTGGCTGTAAAAAGTCAGTATTTATTCCAACTTCCCTATGCACTTGGAGCAGATTGACTTGCAGCCCTTGCTCACGTCCACAGCAGTATTATTTGTGCCTCAGATCCTTCTGTTGCTTTATATGCCAGCCTCCAGAGTGCACGTCTGCTCACAGGCTTGATAATCCTGACTACTGTACCAGTAAGCACTCCAATGTAGAAAAGATTCCAGTGAATTCAAACGAACCTGCATAAAGCAACACTGACAGATTGTGTGGGGGAGTTGTGTTTTCTTTGTTTTACTATTTCTTTCTCACTCAAGATGAATGTTTTTTCAGCTTTTACTACATAAAAGCTAGTAGCTCCAATGCATAAAATTGCCTTAGAAATAGTGCTTAGCACAATACTGCCTGAGCAACAACACAACTTGCAATGTGTCTGTTGTCTCCCTGTTGATCCTTAGTGGATACACTGTACCAACACTCTAAGTGCTGATTCTGAAGAATTTGTCTTCTCAGACAATCAACTTAGAGGTTAAAAAGGCAGGACCTTGGCTGAAGTTTTCCCTTTCATTTATAGTTAGGTGAATTCTCCAGCACCTGTTAAGAAACACGCTCATGCAGCTGCCCTACTCTTGGTCTCGGAATTTAAGTCATTCTTCTCTGGCAGCTTAGTCTCACTTATTTGATGAATTTAGGCTGTAACTGGCCAATGCATTAAAAACACCATTTCCATAGGAAGCCAAAATATGTACTACTACCCTTCAGCAGAGGCAAGTTAATGTATTCAGTACACACTTTACACCCCATATTCACAAATGAATAAAGAATCCTCTTCAGAATGAATGCAGTTGTCCATGAGACAACTCACGTGAATGGGATCTGTTGGAATTCCACCCACAAACACATTAGCAAGTTATATATTCACTGTACAAGCACACGTGTGTATTCAAAGAATGCACAGTACAATGAATGCACTGTTAATTCAAAAAATTTATTTGCAGGAATTAATGAAAAATGAAGTCACAACTTACAAGTGGTAGCAGAGAACTGAGCACAAGTGGATTGTGAATTTGTTTTAAACAAGTTCAGTTCTGTATCAACAGTGTCAACATTGCTTACTTTGTTTCTGCAACACTATTTTGATTATTTATATTCAGTAAGTTAAGAGAACATACTGGTCAACACTGTTCCTGTCATCTGAGGTCTACTACCATTTTAAAGCCTACTTTTGAAAGATTTTGACTCCAAGTTAACTTGAAAATTGATCTCATTCTAAATTTGCTTGGCCACTGAATTTAAGGTTGTTTTAATACTTAAAAAAAAAAAAAAAAAGTAAATTAAATTGGTTTCTTCCCATTTGGAATGGAAGTATTTTTTATTTCTTTATTCTAATTTTGTTTTGAATCTTAACTTCCAAGAAATTCTTGTGTTACTGATCTCTAACACTACCCAAGCTATTATAAGGCTTAATAAACAGATTCACCTTCCAGGATTTTAACTACAGATAGAAATGGAGGGGATCAGGTCACCACTTGAACTATCTGGCTGGTTTTCTTTAATCCTCCCCTCCCCTCCCCTACTTTCTCTAAAACTTGTCTTTAAATTACTCCTTGTACTCTGCCACTTGATGGGTCCCAACTGTGAATCTTATCTGCATCATGTTCTAAATATATGGCAATCTATTGGCAATAGGATGCTTATTTGGCAATCTATAGGGTGCCAAGATCCTCTTTAATTCTCATCTCTTTTTTCATTGATGACGGAGAGGAGTCATCAGCTCCTTTCAGTAGCCTACAGTGTCTTCGAGTCCAAAAGGCCCACTAAGTCCTCATCCAATTTCTCTCCATCTTTCACCAACATTTTTTTCAGATCCCTCCTTTCACTTCTTTTTGGAAGAAACATACCAGAAATTATAGTAGGCAGCAAGCATCCCTTTCCTGAGATAGTGATGATATACTGATTAGACTCATCTTTTCCTGCCTTTTAATACAGTGAAATTCAAATCCATTAAGAAAATATTATCATTAAATAATATGCTTCTGAAAAACAGGTTAGAAAAGCCTGAAGATACTAGGCATAAAGAGATTTGTGTACAGTGGGCGGGAAAGCCTTCCTTGTACAGTGTCAAACAAGTTTTGAGACCTTCCACTGCTAAAAGCACATTAAAGGAAAATGTTAATTGCTGAATTGACATTTTTCAAAAACGGACCTTTATCTAAGCTTATCTTTAGGATATGCTAGATAAGCACTTCCATTACCAAACATGAACACAGAAAAATAGCCCTTTACTGTGCTATTTGTCATCGAATAAAGTGATGACAATTTATGGTATGTGGTTTTACATATCTTAAAAAACACATTGCTAGAGTAGTGTCATTTTTCCACACATCTGTACATCAAGTTAACAGAGCTGCGTGATTTAGGGCACACTAGATTTGGACACCTCAGTCTGACGGTGTTGAAAACACTTAACTTACAACAGTCAAACATTCCCCCCTCCCTGCTTCTCTTCTTAAACTGGAAACTGTCTCCCTAAAGATCACATATTTGAGTGCATTATTAATAGCTGATGGTTTCTGGAAAGAAGAAGGAGATTGTTAATGTGAAGGATACAGATCATTCAAATTTTGGTGGTTCAAAATGACTAAATGACATGCGATTTCAAAAATCTCCCTCCACAGGCTTCTTTATGAAAGGATACAAGTGGGCACAAAAAGCTACATAGCAGTGAGAGGCAACAACAGGGAGGCTGAAGATAACGATGGGAAAATCTGGACTAAAATAAAAGGCATTAACAGCTTGTCTTTGTCTTTTTTTTGTCTGTATGGCTCACGCAGCTACACAATACATGCTTACACGTGATCTTAATCACAGCCTTAAAAAAAATCATTAAATACTAAAAAATGCTGAAATGTATTCCCTTTCTTTATCTCCTGGGAGGATGACTCAATGGTTAGGAACTACTTCATCAGAGCAACTGTGCCCTACTACCAAGGCAGTGCAAAGAGCACATACAACTGTGTGCCACGTTCAGGACCCATCCTATCCTGAAGATCCTGTCCCTGTCCTAGGAGTCAAGAAGGGACTTGTGATTGTAACATTAGTCATCATTTCACTTTAGAATGCTTTGAAAATGCTTCCCTGTTTTACATACCAGAGCAACGTGAACAGTGAACTCCACACCGATGCCAACAGAAGCAATCAGGATAACCACAGGCACTGCACTCAGCTTTATTCCAATAAGACCCATCATGCCAAACAGCTCCACAGTCATCAGAGCCAGCACCACCACCTAGATGATTTCAAACAGCTGTTAGTGACTTCTTACACACTAGATAAATGAAGAGGAAAGACATTTAACAACAAGGGCCTATAAAATTTATCCTTCAAAGCTCAAATCCTCAAAGACAAGACATTTTACCCCTTATTTTATTGTGCTGAACAGCAATAACCTTATAAAAAGACAGCTTAAATCATTCTGCAATAACTAGTTAACAGATTAAGAATCCATTTTCTGTCAGTTACAATTCATCAACATGATCTAAAGATTATTTCTCCTTAGCCAGGATATTCACTGGAACACAAATTGCTTCTTTTTCACTCATTTTTCTGTCAATCCTTCTAGAAAAACTACCCTTCAAATACTGTCTAGGAACTGTTTTTTAGCACTCCAAATTAACTGAGGATATTTCCAGAGCAGATTTAAAACACAGAGAAAGTGAATGCTATAATCAGCTATGAGTCTCAGATTACAGAGGCCATTTCAGCTTTCATGATACTTGCAGGGATTGACATGGACAAAGCAAACATTTTAATCTACAGGAAAGGCTTTATTTTTCTTTCATCTACCTTGTAAAAAAACAAGGAAAAAGGAGGAAAAGAAATCTGTGGAATCAACTTAAAAGTTTCTAAAGCCAAGCAGGAAA
>VZSG01001865.1:0-21203 GCA_013398315.1 Nothoprocta pentlandii
CCTCCTCCCATGCCTCCTCTGCCTCCAGAGATGGTGGTCCTGCCAACCACAGCTGCAAGAGAAGCACAGGTTACCCGTTGTACAGGACACTGGTGGGAGTCCTAGTTGACTCAACTCAACACAACCTCACAATTGCATGTACATGGATACTTACAGACGTTCACGTTGGACATGCCATCTCCACACAACCTATGAAGAGAACATATCACATGTTATTTACTAATTTGGCATCTTAAGATGAGAGCTTATATAACCTTTTTCCAAGTTTTTTCCCTAACCTTAATTTGACACTTTGCATCGCTAGTTTAATTTGTGAGAGGAAGGCATGACAACTTCCCTTTACATTGAGTTTCTTGCAGACATAAGGTTCGAACAATCAGCACATTGCTAAATCACAGTTGAGCGGTATTTCTATTATTAATTATGACCTCCAGCACTTTGAATCCAAAGGACAAATCCTTATTCTACTCACTTTAGTCATAATAGCCAAGGTGCAACTAGAAAAGAACTGCCCTGCTCAAGGAGTCGAGAAGAACTCCTTGTGCAGAAGGCAACATCTCAGCTATTCAAATATCAAGTGCTCACCTGTTCTCCTCTCCCTCCAGCAGTTTCCTGTACATGGCAATCTCAACATCCAGTGCAATCTTCACGTTGAGCAGCTCTTGGTATTCCTTCAGCAAGCGAGCCAGCTCCTCCTTGTCTTTCTGCAGGGCACTTTCCAGCTCTTCCAGCTTAATCCTGGCATCCTTGAGGGCCATTTCACCGCGCTCCTCTGCCTCAGCAATAGCTGCCTGCAGCTGCTGGTTCTGGGAAAGAAGAGAGGCAGGGTCTCAGTTTCTCATTATCAGCTGAGATTAATCAAACCCCCAAGTGAAGGCAACAATATTTTTGGAGCAAACAGCAGAGAGTTGGTGAAGATATCTGTGCACCGTATATCATCATTTCTGACCCAGCCTCGTGTGGATAAGCATCAAGGCACTAGAGAGCTCCTACCTGCTTCTTCACGTTCTCGATTTCAGCCCGCAGCCTCTGGATGTTCCTGGTGAGCTCTTGGATCTCTATCTTGGTGTTGCGCAGGCTGTCCCCATGCCTTCCAGCAGTGCTCTGCAGCTGTTCATACTGATGGTACCAAGACAAAGCACACCTTAATGGAACATTCCTAGACAAGATCTGTCAACAGTTTCACAGCTCACGTGTACTCCCAGCGCTTATGACACATGGTGTTGATGGCCAGCTCAATGTTAAAAATGGTTCTGAGACTCAATATTCCTTTCCTGATATATTTCTGAAGTTTGAGAAAGATCTTAATCATACTAATATGCTTTCATTGGCTTCAGATGAGCTATTCAGATGAGCTTTGAAAATTGTGCTACAATTTTCCAGTTGTTAGGATCTTTGGCCGTATTTATTGAGGATTGTACCTTGCACAAAGGAAGAGTGTGGCCTCCTTAAAAAGTCACCCAGGCCCCTCAAAAGCAACACACTTTCTTTTGAGACATCCTTGCATGAATGTCTGTACTGCTCACTCACTCCCTCAAGGGGATTCCCTCTAAGGTCTTTTATTTTGTCTTAAATCATCTTAAACTCTGGCCATGAGCCAGGCTCCCTCAAGCGCTTTGGGGCTCACCTGGCTCTGGTACCAAGCCTCAGCCTCCGCCCTGCTGCTCTGAGCGATCTGTTCGTACTGGCGCCGGACCTCCTCAATGATGCTGTCCAGATCCAGATGACGGTTGTTGTCCATAGACACCACCACGGACAAGTCCCGGCTGATGGTCTGCATCTGAGACAGTTCCTGCAAAGCACCAAAGCAAGAGCAGACACAAATTAGCGATGACAAACCACTCCATTGCTCCCTGAGCAAACCCACCGAGGACCCAAATCACCCTCAAATGAAGAAAAATGCGTCATTAGAATCTCAGCTACCTAAGGGGAGGGAAAAACTCCTTACCGCCTCATAGATGCTCCTCAGGAAGTTCATTTCATCAGTGAGAGCTCCCACCCTTGTTTCCAACTCTACTTTAGTCATGTAGGCAGAGTCCACATCCTAAAGGAGAGATTAGAGAATAGTTTCATCTCTCTTGGGAAATCCCTCAGGACAACAGAAACTGTGGTTTTTGCCACTCAGTTCCATGAGGAAAAAGAACTCCAGTAGTTCCTGCCGGTCCTACAGTGTCACTTGGACATCCCTTCCAAAGGGAATGCCCTGGAAGCACATGTAAAGCCCATATTCAAGTGCTAATTGTGTAGTGTACGTGACTCACCTTTTTGAGCACCACGAACTCGTTCTCAGCACTTGTGCGCCTGTTGATCTCCTCCTCATACCTATGGGGAATAAGAATACAAGCTGAGTTGTCTGAGCTTTCCAACCTAGGGCCACTAAACCAAGATGAAGAGAAAGTATTTGAACTGAACGATGTCTAGAATTGCTATAAAAAGTATGAATGTGAAGAAAAATGACCTGGGGGGTTGAGGATGCTGCTTGAGTTGTTTTCTGTGTTACTCTGCACTTACTTGTTTTTGTAATCCTCCACGTACTGCTGCATGTTTTGCAGTTCTGATTCCAGCTGTCCCCTCTGCGCCAAGATCGAATCCAGCTGCCTCCTCAGGTTCTGGATGTAATTTTCAAAGATGACATCGAGGTTCTTCCTTGGCCCAGAAGGCCCTTGCTGCTGCAGGAGCTCCCACTTGGTGGAGAGGACCTTGTTCTGCTGCTCCAGGAAGCGAACCTGAAACCCAACACATTGCAGTGTTCACCATGACATGCAGAACAGCCACGGCACCTGCTTCATCACGTTAAAAGAGTTCAGTTTCTCTTTTGCATGACGATGTGAGAGCAAGATAATGTTCTGATAAAGTTTTCTCCTGGTGGGTAAGTTGCAAGATCAGGAAAAGGAAGGAGGTTCTAGGACATATACAGGTCAAAGGACCTTTCAAATGCTGCACCAATTCCAAATACATTTCCAACGCAGGCAGTGTAAATATCTTAGATTTCTACTCGAAATAATTAAATAAATAAATAGAACAGAATTGCATGAGCAAATACCTAACATAAAGGAGGAACACTTTGGAGAAGGGAGCACTACAGAAGTACAAGTTTGCTCATGAAACGTGTAGGTACATGGAGGCGTTTAACCTGCTTGCAAGAATAATCTATCAGCTGGGTCTAGTTCAGCAGTCTAGAATAAAGCCCTGAAGATATAGCTTTGATCTACCAAGGAAGAGCGATTCCCATCTTTTCCCTGGCAGTTCCAAATAAAAAAAAATTCTCAAGCTTCCCATCCTACTGACATTTAGTTGGAAAGGTCAACATTTCGGAAGCACACGAAAGGTCCTCAAAGTTTTGACACTTAATTAGACACAATAATCCCATCTTCTCACCTTATCAATGAAGGAGGCAAACTGATTGTTAAGAGTCTTGATCTGCTCCTTCTCCTGGTTTTTCACTTGCTGGATCTGGGGGTCAATCTCAACACGGACTGGCTGGAGGAGGCTTGAGTCGACCTGCACTGGCTGGATCCCAGGGCCACCTCTACCAGGGCCACCAAAGCCAGGGCCACCAAAGCCTGATCCGCCAAAGCCTCCCATTCCTCCACCACCCATTCCAGGTCCACCAAAGCCTCCCATTCCTCCACCAAAACCGCCCATTCCTCCTCCACCACCGCCCATTCCACCACCATAGCCACCCATTCCTCCACCAAAGCCACTCATTCCTCCAAAGCCACCACCGTAGCCAATTCTGCCTCCATAGCCTCCACCGCCATAGCATCCACCCATGGCAATCCTTCCGCTGCTGCCTATGTTATGGAGGCTCCTGCTGCTAAACCCTCCACAACGTCCACCACCTCCAAATCCCCTGGACATGGAGTAGGAGCTGTAGCTGGTCCTGCTTCTGTTGCCACCTCCTCCAAAGCCACCACCAACGGCAGAGCAAGAGCTGTAGCCCCTTCTGCTCCCGCCTCCAAAGCTTCTACAGACAGATTGCCGAGACATGATTGTTTCTTCTAAGTAGAGCCAAAAAAAAAGGACAAAAAGAGAAGATCAACGCAGTTGTGCTACAGCAGATGAGGACAGAGAGAAGGAAAGTGAGTCCCTCTGACTCGAGGGCAGCCAATGCTCCCTTTTATCTGTTTCTGGAGGTGGGCTGGGTGTGCATGGGCGTGAAGGAGGAGACAGTTATTGTCTTCATCAGCTTGGCGTGGTTTACAGATTTTCATCTTCAATTTGCCAAACATTGACCCTACCCAGAAACACACCCTGTAACGCAGGAGAGAATTTCTAGACGATCCAACAGTGCCTACCAAACGGTAGTCTTTCGCTTTTGCGGCATATTAGCAGTCTCTCTGTGACATGCTGGTCTTTTTTTTCAGTCTTTCATCCATTGTAGTTGGTTTCCCTGCCTACGTTTATCTTTATTTTCATCTATCCATCCAAAGCCCCATGGCAGGCAGGCGCTGCCGCTCATGCCAAATTGTAGCACGGCTTTCACAATTCCCCAAACACACCTATGTTACACCCTAAGTCGTCTTCGTTTTTACGTGGAAAATTGCCTTTGGCTTTGAGAAGTAGTTTCTCAATCTGGAGCCAGGGCTCAGCAAATTGCATTTTGATGAGGCGCTGCATCTGCTTGGTAAATAAAACTTCACCGGTGCGATGTTCCCGTGGCGAGGGTTGGCGGTTGGGATTTCTCTTGTTGTCGAACCAAAATCCTTCTGAAAGCGAATCCTGGAGTCTACCGAGGTGGACTCTGCATCAGGAGGAAAATATCACTGATATCACAGATTGCAAATTCCTTTAGGATTTTCTGGAGATTTCAAGAAATATCTGACCATGAGGAGAGGCAGAGCACACATTGGGTACCTGCTGCCTGGGACAGACAGAGAGCTCAGAGCAAAGGCGGAGACGAAGAGGGAGGAAAAATCCCTCTGACCACATAGCAAATATTGCAGCTATTTGAATGCAATTAGTCAAGCGCAGGATGCTAGAGAGCAAAGCTTGTTTATAGAAGCGCTTTAAACATAGAGCGTAGCGTGGACAGTAGCGTCCACTCAAAGGAAAGCACGTTTGGGGCTGTTGGCACTGATATGCAGGTGTGTTATTGGCAGATACACTTGTAAGCTGTCTTGAGCCCCTTGGGAATAAAGACAGATAAACTATCTAAGCTGATTAAAAGACTAGTTCTGATGCCTAAATGATCAAATATTAGCTTATGAGATGGATTTGCAATGATAAAACTAGGCAACATGTATTTCCCATTTGTTTTGTAGAAGTCAGGTTAACAAATAACACTGTCTTTTTCTCTTTTTCTTTTTCTTTTTCTTTTTCTTTTTCTTTTTCTTTTTCTTTTTCTTTTTTATTGGCGAATGTTTTGAAGTCCCTCAGAACTTTCTGGTAGCTTAGGCATCTAACTGTGCTGCTGGCTGCCTAACAGGCTTTTCAAATGCTGTCCTAGGACAGTGGCAATTAAATGCAGCTTGAATATCCACGCTAGCAACTCTTGGCATCTTCAGAGGTCTAGATGCCTCTAAAAATATTGCCCAGACACCCATTTTCAAGGGTGCCTTGGGCCACCTTGGTGTCCCTCCACAGGCTGCTCATCCACCCATGTCTTACCACACTGCCACGGCCTTCATGACCATGCCAGGAAGCATCTCAGGAAATAAATCCAGCTAAAAACATATATGCAATGATAACACAGTCCCTGTGAGACAAAAGAGGTGGGGAGAACTGGGGTTTTGGTAACTGCAAAGCGTAATTTGAATGCACGTTAAACCCGTGCCCTGAGGAAGTCCCATATGGCTTGCTGGTCTTCACCAAGACGTTGTCTCTTACATGATTCCCCTGGGACAAACTCCGAACTTGCTGGGGTGGTTTTGAAATGTTACTTCAAGCAACACTGCAAACATTATCCCCAAAAAAATGATGAAGACTTGAGCAGCTCTCTAGGCCAAAACACAGCGGCCATCTCTACACCAGGGAAGGGGAGTCCTTCTCGTCTAGAAGGAGCAAGCCAGACCTGGCAACGCTGCATTAATCACTCAAACGCATTCCACTGTTCCCTGCCATACCGCAAGGTTCAGGAGGGTTTGCAGCTATTAGGGGTGTAATTATATATATACGCGCATGCACGGACGCATACACACTGAACAAGTGACTTGTTTCTTCCCTCGCCTCCCTCGGGATTACCAAATACGTGGTTACGTTTTCTCGTCTGTAGGCTGTGCGACACGAGCCTAAAGTTTCACGTTCCCAGCCGCGCTTGACAGGCGGGGATTCGTTAAGTCAGCACAAAGCCCGGCTCCCAAGTGCTCGTGTTTAGATAAGGCGCCCGTTGAGTCACCGCCACCTCTCCAGCCAAGCTTAGGAAACCAAGTGGGGATTTGAATGTCAACATCATCATCCACCTCAAGTGCAATCGATGTCTTAGGCACCAGCAAGCGCGACCAACATCGTTGCACCCGAGATGAATGAAGGAAAATACCCGGGCAGGAATACGGGAAAAGCTGCTCAGCCCTTCAGGAACGAAACGGCTGTTGGTTCGCACGCACGGAATTTAGGAATGTCTTCACATTTTCCAAGAATTCTCCCTAGGCAAGTCTGCTTTAGACTAGAGGCAGCTAAAATAGAAGGGAAGCATGGAGAAGTTAAAGCTGATTTATTTCAGGTCAAGTAAAAAGCGTCATTCCTCCAACAAGGGCTGAAATGTCCTATCTCAGCCCAGCCCAGAAGATTTTTCACCCAATGGCTGTAGCGATCGTGCTAACAGCATAAAGGGCTTTTTGCTGCCTGTTTTTATTGAAGCATTTGTAGGCATCAGGAAAGGCTTTTGTTTCTTCTTGGGGCTGCCCTTGCGCCAGTCGTTCGCTGGAGGCAAGTTTACACAGAGGTTTGGTTAACTCCGAGGGAAGTCATCGTCTGCTCATTCAGCACCATCCCAGGTCACTTTACAGCTTGCTAGAATATTTACCATTGCCCAGGCAATGTCCCCATCCAAGTAGTTACATGCCTTCGTTGGCAAAGTTAAGGCATTCCACAATCACTAGCAGATATATTGCTTGAACATTTAGGAATGGGCAACCAAGCATGGGGTAAAGGAGATGACTCATCCAGATCACGGAGCAAGCCTGCAGTTGACCAGGGATGGCTGCGTTCTTCTGTGAAAGCAGTCAAACCACAGCGGTGGTTTTCAATATTTCAGATTTATGGGAATATTCTGAACTGAAATAGAAATATTCTAAGGAGATGATAGAGCCTTGCAGAGAGCTGGGGGATCCCTAGGGTGGGGTGAAACCAGATGCAGCATGGTGTTTCCAGCCCACCAGAGCCAGATATCCCAGCACCAAAGACGGGAATGCCAAAAGAGCAGACATGTTGCTCTCTCTGCAGGGCTTGGGGACAAATCCCTCGTCCTGCCTGGACCCCAGCCTCTTCTAACAGCCCCTGCACAGAGATTGTTCTGATTCAGCTGGCGTTGGAGCACCACCCTTTCCTCTGGGCACTGTCTCCCATAGGATGCATCGAAAACGTTCTGTACCGGGGACTTTCTTCCTCGTGACAGCACCCGGGGCAGGCTGCCAACCTCACCCTGCCATTGGGACACCGGGTTGGGGACGGTCCTGTTGGGAGATGGGGAATCACGTGTTGGGGCTGGGCACTGCTCCCAGTGCTGAGGAGCTTGTGGGCAGCCCAAGGAAGCAAACGGGAGCAAGGAAAGAGCTTTGGAGGAGAAAGGGGAAGGGAAGAAGAGTCTAAAAGCCCTAGAGGGCCCGAGGAAGAGGAAGAGGAAGGCAAGAACAACTAAGCTTTTAGGCTTGACCCAGAGCTGCATCGTCCTCTCCTGCCGCCCCACCAGAAATGAAAGGGCTCTCATGGATGTAATTCAAGAAAACCCTGCATTTTGCAGGCTCAACCCAATCAAATTGCAAGATAGACTGAGCCTAACCCAGCAATTGTGTCCGCCCAACCACTACAGCTCTCCAGGATCTCCACTTTTTCTGCCAAAGCGCCAAACTCCACAGGGTGTTGGAGAGTCAGGGGGCGGGAGAGGGATGGGACTTGACAAACGCTGCAGGAAAACAGGCTACAAATTAGCTCTGGTTCCTCCAAATGCAAACTTCAAAGGGCATGGGAAAGTCAGGGAACACTTTCCGATCTCAGCAAACGCAGAGTCTTGTTGCAACATGAAACTCAGAAAGAAACAACACACCAGCTCATTGCCTCGAGTGTTTAATAGGACATGCCTTCTGCCAAAGGAGAAAGGCTTAAGCAAACAAGCACAAGTGTTCCCATGCTCACAACGAAGAAGTAAAACCAACCCAAAGTGAACATCTTGCAGTCGCTTCTAAAGGAAAGCAGAGAAACCACCAGCACCTTGTTCAGACAGAACGGTGGTGGGGTAGCGAACGAGTCATCGGCGTGAGGAAATTCTTGTTTTGGAGTCAGAGCCTTGGCTGATGTGTAGCCAGTCGCAGTTGCCCCATATCTGGATCCAGCACAGAAGTTTAAAGTCGAGCCGCTGTGTAGGCTTTACAGAGCAAGAGTCCTTCTAAGTCTTCTTGGCCGCAGCGCGTGGACAGGTCCTGTCTACCTGTCCCGGTTGGAATGTCCCTCATTTGGCCCACTGTGCTTAATACCAGTATTCCAGGCGTGACTGGGGCTCTTTGGTGCTCTGGTAGGTCCTGCTTTCTGCAGGGTCTCTGGGGGAGCAGGAGAAGGGGGAAGCAGCTGCAGAAGGGGGCAAATCAAGCCCCACAGGTGGGGTTCAGCCAAAGCAGACGGTGGTCACCTCAGCCATGGGTGGATAGCGATGGTCACCGTGCCAGTTGGCTCCTTTCTCCATTGGGAGCAGGGCGGGATGAGGTATGTCCCCCTCCTAGGCCCTCCGGCTCACGGAGCTCGTCGACACGGAGGTGGTGGTTTTCAGGATGGTGCCAGATCCCGCTCCAGATCCAGAGCCTCCCACCACGGAGGAGACTCCTGCCCCGGAGCCAAAGCCCGCTGCTCCTCCTAAGCCGTACCCGCCGCTGGAGCAGAAGCCACCACTGCCTCTGCCGCTTCCGAAGCCAATTCCTCCTCCCCGGCAGAGCCCGCTGCTGCTGCTGCCACCCACCACCGCTGCGGACAAGAGCAGAACAGACGGGATCACGTCCAGGGCCCTCCTGGAATGCAACCCCCCGGCCCGCCGCGCTCCTTCCCGAGCGAGGGACACTACTTACAGATGCTCACAGCGCTCTGACACTCGCCAGACATCCTGCAAGGAAAACACAGGGCATCATCTACAACCAGAGCTTCCTGCACGCAGCCAGGCTTGGTCTATCAGACCTTGGGGGTAAGCAGCACCTATAGGAGCTCAGACCATGGGCTATGGTCCATGAAGGTCTACACCGTTAATGTTATTTTAACAAAGGACTGTTGCATCCTTCCCTTTGATCTAGCTGCATCTCACTGACCTGCACTCCTCTCCCTCCAGCAGCTTCCTGTAGGTCGCGATCTCGATGTCCAGGGCCAGCTTGACATTCATGAGCTCCTGGTACTCGCGGAGCTGCCGGGCCAGGTCGGCCTTGGCCTTCTGCAGGGCTGATTCCAGCTCGGCCAGTTTGGCCCTGGCATCCTTGAGGGCCACCTCTCCACGTTCTTCAGCATCTGCAATAGACGCCTGCAGTGCTTCACACTGAAGGGCAAGACACGGATGTTATGCGTTGGTGAGGGATAGCCATGGATGGGTGCTATCTATATAGCATCTGTAGAGCATCTAGCCATAGCCATAGAGGTTTAGAAAATGCCCGAACACTCAACACCCTTCATATTTTTGTGTGTACATCACTCGGGGTCGGCTGCTCCCAGATGCAGGTAGTTCTTTCCTGTTTACACTGGCTGTTACTAGAACATTTGCTAGTAGGGAAGTCCCAAAGAGATGTACCCGTTCACACCCATTTCTACGAAATCGCAGCCCCTACCTGCTTCTTGACGTTCTCAATCTCAGCCCGTATCCTCTGGATCATGCGGTTGAGCTCAGCGATCTCAGTCTTTGTGTCCTTAAGGCTGTCTCCGTGTTTTCCTGCAGTAGCCTGCAGCTCTTCGTACTGGTGGGCAGAAACAAGAGGAGCCCTTGGTGTGCAACATGAGCTGCTTCCCCACAGCAGGTCCCCATGCACCAACCGAGTCTAGCATCACTATTAGCAGCATTCCAGTTCCCAGGATGGGGTGCACAAACCCAGCTAAACCCCAGGCATAGCCTTCAGTTCAGAACCAGCTCCTTGAGTCGCCCACCACAGCATGGGATTTACTTAGCATGAAGATCTCCTCCATTCTTCCTCTTGGCAGTTTGTTCAAGGAACCTGAAAAAACCTCATTTCTCCTCCAAGCTCCCCCAAGTGTTAAACGTTCCTGTCTTTGTTCTCCAAGTCTAGAGCCTCAGCCCACCATGCCCATGAGCGACGTGTAGGTCACTTACCTTGCACTGGTACCAGGACTCGGCCTCCAAGCGACTCCTGTTGGCAATCTCCTCGTACTGTGCTTTGACCTCCGCAATGATGCTGTCAAGGTCCAGATTTCGATTGTTGTCCATGGACAGAACCACCGACGTGTCAGAGACTTGCTGCTGCATCTGGGAGAGCTCCTGCAGGTGACAGCGGCTTTAACGTCTTTCCTTGGAGTATTATACTTCATTCTTATCTGTCTCTTTTCCCTTCTAGGATCTGCTCCTGCCTCCAGACCTGTATGTTCTCAAGTGACTAGCAATTGTGGTTGAATTCATGATTCACACACCTAGAAGAAGCCTTGTGCTCCTTGCCCAGCATGGGGACAGGCCAAATTTGACTGCTCTTTGGACAAAAAAATATTGTCCAGGCATGCAAAAAAAGGCAAGAAACAGGAACATTTGTGGTGCAAAGCATGGAGGTGACTCCATTAGAGGGGCACTCTGAGGTCTGGAGAAGAGCTGGACCACTCACCATTTCATAAAGACACTTCAAGAAGTTGATCTCATCCGCCAGACCGTCCAGATTTGCCTGCAGCTCCACTTTGTTCATGTAGACCCCGTCCACATCCTGCAGCAGAAACTGAAAGTGAGTCTTTGCACCCCGACCATCTCACATACATCATAGTCAATCCATACGGAACGGTGGGCCCGTCTTTGCACGGAGCTTCCCTGCAGGGATCCAGGTTTATGCCGGGTGCTTGCAAGCAATTTCAACACGAATGCAAGCAATGAAGCAAGGCATTCCCCGAGCAGAGATGGGCCTGGAGGGGACGGTGGGGGGAACATCACTGTTTTGAGCATGCAGATCTCATTTACACGCTTGGTTATTTCCTTCCCGGCAGCAGGAACATTAGGACCTAACATTTTGCTTGTCCTCTGCACCATCAAGAGGTTATCCTGACATCAGCTCTGTCCTCGTGTTCTTCTCGCTCTAATTAGGGACAAGTTTAATTAAAACCTGCCCGCACAGCTCAAGAGCTTTGTGTTCCTCATTGGGTTCCTCACTGGTTCCTCATCGTGTTCCTCATTTTGGTTCCTCATTGGTTACTCAGCCGAGCACTTTACCTTTTTTAGGAGCACAAAGTCATTCTCGGCCGCGGTCCGTCTGTTTATTTCCTCTTCGTACCTGTTGATTACGAGGGAGATTGAACCCGTTTGCTTGCTTTGGCTCCTGCAGCCGCTGCTGGCAACCAGGCACCGTTGGCCTCAGACTAATGAGCGTGGCAAAAATAGACCTGCTGTGAGCAGGGCTTAAGGACAAGCATCAGCACTTTAGCTCTGCAGAGAAGCCACTGGCTCCTGCTATCTCAAGTACCTTTTGGAAGACAGTTTGCAATCCCTGAGATCCTTGAACACAGTCCTGGCCACTCCAACTGCTTCCACCAGCCCAAGGGACCCAAGGGACCCAGCACAGCCCAAATAGTTTGGATCCTGAATCCAAACTAGTCAAGTTTGGCATCATTTTGCTGCCGAGTATGGAGCGGTGGAGATGATCTCCAAAGCAAAGTCAATTCTGCCTCTGCAGGCGCCATAAAGCAAAGGACCTGGCTGGTCCTGAGGATCCCCAGACCTGCTCTCCTGCAATTTCTATCAAATCCCTTTTCATATCTGTTTCAGTGATATATTTTATAACTCTTTCGGTGGAAAGATTTCTCTAGGCTCCGTTCTTGCTTTTCTGGCTGAACACATTAGTCCAGTAGCACGAGGAAAAGCATTGCTTTCATTCCTGCTTTCAAAAGAAATCTCTAATCTTGAAATGATCCAGGAGGAAGTTATACGAGGATTTAACGACTGATCTGAGTTAATTGGCTCATTAAATCGTAACAGATTAAGTGGGTAAGGTGAGGAGTTGATAATCCTGCTTTAGGAACAAGCCTAATTCAGGCAACAAATAAAGAGACTCGGAAAAATCTTGAAAGAATCACTGTCAATGGACAACCGAGGAAAACTTCACCAAAACTTGTCTTTTATATTGCCTAATCCTCAATGCAAGAGAGACCTTCAGAATTCTTTAGAGTCTTTGAATTCTGTGACCGCTCAAAGCACGTTTAGTTTCTGTTTGTCACCCTTTTTCTCTATGAGGAAGGAGGGCCACCCACAAAAGTTTAAAGTTTTGACCAGCTCCATGGGAAAACAGAATATAGAAGCATATACAGCCGGGGAAATACAATCAGACTTCCTAAGAAATGAGAAGACAGAGCTTAGGCGGTGCTATGAATTAACACAAGGCAGGATTTGAGCCTAAACGGGGAGGGAATTCCCACGGGGCACTCAGGGCATCCCCCCACGCAGCAAAGCACCCACTTGTTCTTGAAGTCCTCCACCAGGTCCTGGAAGTTCTTCAGCTCGGCCTCCAGCTGGTGCTTCTCGCTGGAGAGGCCGTCCAGCTGCTTCCGCAGCCCGTTGATGTAGGCTTCGAAGAAGTGGTCGAGGCTCCTGCCGTGGGGGCCCGTGCCGTGGCCTTGCTCCTGCAGGAGCTTCCACTTGGTCTCCAGGACTTTGTTCTGCTGCTCTAGGAACCGGACCTGAAAGATGACCGGGAAAGCGTCAGACTTCTCCGAGGGCATCTTTCTCCATGCTGCTCAGATGGGCACGTCCCGGCAACAGGGTCTCCTCTGGAGACGTCCTGCATGTCAAAGCACAGTCCCATGGCTTAGCACGAGCATCACGGACTTAAGGGCCAGGGATCCTGTTCCTAAATCTCTCCATAGCCCGGGGAAAGTCACCTCTCTGGCTGCCCCCTGCCTCCTCTCTTGCTGCTGCCCCTGCAACACCAGACCTTGGTCTTGGAAGTCATCACAGCAACGGCAATTAAACACGATGAGATCAGATTCTCCCCAAATTGCAGAAAAAGCCACCTGCTTTCTTACCTTGTCAATGAAGGAGGCAAACTTGTTGTTGAGGGTCTTTATCTCCTCCCGCTCCTGCGTTCGCACCTTCTGGATCTCGGGGTCGATCTCCAGGTTAAGGGGGGTCAGCAGGTTCTGGTTGATGGTCACCTCCTTGATGCCGCCCGGTGGGCACACCGGAAAGCCAGGACCTCCCCTGCCATCGAAGCCAACTCCGCAGCCAAAGCCACCACCGAGGCCTCCACCAAAGCCACCTGCTGCTCCAGCACAGCCACCACCAAACCTTGCCCCGGCACCATAAGCGAAGCCCAAGCCCCCTTGGCCACCGAAGCCTCTGTAGACGCCACCAAATCCGCCCAGGGAGGTGCATTTGTTCCCTCCCAGGCTATAGAGGCTCCTGCTCCCGAAGCCGCCGGTGTTCCCAGATGCCCTGCATCCTCCACGGGACACGGCACTCAAGGTGACTTTGTTCCCCGCTCCGAAGCAAGCGGAGCTGGAGCTGAAGCCCTTGCCGAGCACGCACGACTGGCGAGACATGATGGGTCTCCAACGGGGAAGCCACCGAGAGCTCGGCCACGTCGAGTCCAGAGGCGCAAGAGGCCAAGTCCTGTAAGAGCAGTGCCCGAATTCTGCTTTTTATGTGCTCAGGAAATGGGCTGGGTGACAGGGGAGTGGAGAAAAAATGTCATTTTTTATTCTATTCATTGTTTTAGGTGTGCTTGGCGCCATGCCCTCCCCTCTTCCCTCCGCCACCGCGATGACCTGCCTCCAAACACTCCCTGGAGAGCTAAATAAACAGCGTTATTGTTGGCATTGGAAACTCATCTCCGAATCAGGTTTCCCTTACTAGAAACTGTCAACTCATCACAAGCTTTTCATGGCTCTTCGGGCCGTGACAAAGCACTGCAAACTCCCTGACACATTCCACCCCCGAGGAGGACCCTTCTTTGAGGCACATCACTCACTTGGGGCTTTGAGGCAGGTGCTCGTTTCACTGAATTCCAAAAAAAAAAAAAAAAAAAAAAAAAAAAAAAAAAAAAGGTGGCTTCCCAGTCACACCCTCGGATGCACCCAGGTTGAACCTTCTGCTCGGAGAACGTTTGGTTTGGTTTGGTTTGGCCCAAAGTGTTGCACAACCAAGGGAGGGAGCCCAACGAGCATCGGTCGTGGGGCAAGCTATCGAATTATGTCTTCTTTCCTCGGGGAAAACACGAAAATGGGGATATTGGGGAGGGCAAGGGAAGGCTCAGAAGGAGACGCTTGTGGAGATGGATTCCTCCTTCCCCGCAGTGCCTCAGCCCTCATCCGTGAAGAAGGATCTGCTTCCCTGAGGAGCTCTCTCCAATCGGTGGAGTGCTGTGGTCCCGGGAGCAGGAAGGGAGCTGATCTCCACGTGGGAAAGTCTCTCACGTAGGTTTCTGCATGAGACATGGTTGAAATATCAGTGTCAAACGGGGATGAAATGGAGGGTTCTCATCCCCAGCGCTGCATTTTCAGGTTTCCCACATCTTTTTTCCCCATTTTCCTTCCTCCTGCCACCCTGGCTCCCGCACTTAGCCCTTGGCAAACTCATTGCTAGATAAATAAATAAATAAATAAATAAATAAATAAATAAATAACGGCTTAATTGCTAAACCGCTTTTAATTTATATTTTAATTAATAGAGGTGTGTGGAGGTGCCTCCAAAGCCAGGATCCCCATTTACCCTGCCATTAAAAACAGCAGCAGAAATGCGATGACTTCCCCCGAACCACAAGCTGCAGCCGTGGCAATACACAGGCCCGGCGCGGCGCTCCCTAATTATCCCTCTTTATTAGGGACTCTTTTATTGTCCCTGTTATTGGCGAGGCTGGAGGGAGAGGCTCGAGGGAGTTCCAGCTCCGAGCTAATCCGCCGCTGAGTTTTTTGTTCCCGCATCCGTCCCTCTTGCCGAGGAATCCCGGGAATCCGCAAGGGGAGGCCGGCTCCTCCCGCAGGTCCTTCCCAGGCACAGGGCACGGGAAGAGCCGGCTGGTCCCCGTTGCTCTCCAGCAAAAAGCAACCCCCTTTGCGAGGCTCAGCCAGGCCAGCTGCTGTTCCCACGGCGGAATCTCGTCTCATCCCGAGGAATCTCGTCTCATCCCGAGGAGAGCCCAGGCCGCCTCTTCCCGGCGTTACGCAAGCAGCTCTGCTGAGGATCCCAAGGAACCTGTTTGAGGTTCCTCCAGCTGGGCAGCGCCAGCAGGGAGAGGGACTTCCCAGCGCGGCTCCGCTCCGCATCCCTCGCACACCGCGCCTGTTCCCCGCTGCGGGAGCCCGCGCCAAGCGACCCGATCCTGGGCTCGGCAGGGACCCGGGGCCCGGCTGTGCCCAGGGCTCATCCTGCCCCTTCCCGGGACGCCGGCGGTGGGAGGCGGGATGGGAGAGCGTGGCCGGCACAAACGCGGCCCCCCGCCCCAGCACGGGGGTTTGCAGGCACTGGCACATGCCTGGAAGCACCGCAAACCTGGATAAACTAGGACCAAAGTTAGGCTGGGAAGCCTGCCAGCTATGTTAACGCAGAGAAACACACGGCCGAAGCAACACCAAAATCCCACAAATGGAGATTTGCCCGCAGGGGTGGCAGCTCCTGGTAGGACCTTCCAGCCTGGAGGTGCTGGGAGCAGCAGGGTTCTCACTGGACAAACACGGCAAGCGCGGGGAGCCCGGATTTAACACGTTTCCTCCCAAAAGGCGCAGCAGAAGCCCAAAGCCGTATTAACTCCACTGCAGGGCTGGGAGGCAAGCTGGGGAGCCGAGAACAGGCCCGACAAGGTGGATCCCGAGGGAGATGAAAGGCAGCGGGCGCAGGAGGCGGCCGGCACGCCTCGTCCCGGCAGGGCTGCAATCCCAGCGCGGAGCCAAGAGCCCCGGGCTGCTCCCGATGCAATAAACGCTTCTGCTAGCCCGTGGCTTACGGGCAACACCTTTCCCTGGGAATCGGTGGCCCTCCGTGAGCAACAAGGGCGACGGCGATTCCGCCGGCGACGGCGCCGTGGCTCCCGGCTCCTGCCCGTTCCTGGGAATTAGGCTCTTGCCGTGGGGCGCCCGAGGCCAAGCGGCCCCGCGCGGCGTTTCCATGGGATGTGTGAGGAGGGCGCTGGGAGATGGGCCGGATTCCCCAGCCCGGGAAAACGCCACTTCCCAGGAAGCGCCGCCTCTCCGGGTCCCTCTCGCAGGAGGAGAGATGGGAACGAGGCCCAGTTCCCCCCAGTTAATGGTTATATATATGCATATATTTAAATGCTGTGATATAAAAGTGTGTGTGTGTGTGTATATATGTTTTTGATGAGTCCCTGGGCATCACATTAGGTGAGCCGGGCTGAATCACTGCTTCTGCACGAGGAAAGGGAGCATCCAGTGCAGGATTCCTTGCGGGAATGTGGGGGAACCCACAGCCCCATTTAGGGCCGGATCCACCCCGTGTGAACGGGACCCGTCCGAAACTGCATCCCTGCGGGAAAACCAAGTGTCCAGGAGCAGAAAATAAAGAGGGGATCATTGCAAAGCCAAAGGGGATTTTTTTTTTAGCCAGTTCTTGGCTCAGGAGCTGAAGGGGACGACGTTTGGGGGGTTCTCGGGTGCAGGAGCAGGTTTTCGGTGTCCTCCTTGCCTCACCTGAGCCCCTGTTGCCCTCCGAGCTGGGGCACAAGGGTCAGAACTTCCCAGTGACGTCTTTTGCATGAAGCAACCAGAGGTGGCAAAATGGGGAAAAACAGCACGAAGCGGAAAGCGCGTCCCCCGCTTTAGCAAAACCCGGCCCTGCACCGGCCACCGCTCCCTGCGGATGATGCAGGGGCACAAAACGCAGCTCCCTGCTGCGGGACCGGCGAGGGGTGTGCGTGCGAAAGCAGGGAGCGAGCGGCGTGGGGCGGCTCCCGCCGCGCCGCTAATTGCAGGCGAGAGCGCCGGCGAGCCCAGGCTTGCGCGGAGCGCCCGGGACGGCGGCGGGAGGGTGCGGAGCCCGCGGGCCCCAGGCCTCGCTGCAGGGCCCCCAGCACCCATGGGTGCAAGGGGCTTGGGCACCCATGTGTGCAGGGTCTGGGGCATCCACATGTGCAACATCTGGGGTACCCGCCTGTGCAAGGTCCCCAGGAACCCCCATGTGCAATGTCTGGGGCATCTGCATGTGCAAGGTGCTCGGGCACCCGTATGTGCAGGGTCTAGGGTGCCCAAGTGTGCAAGGTCCTCAGGCACCCACATGTGCAAGGTCTGGGGTACCCACGTGTGCAAGATCCTCAGGCACCCACATGTGCAATTTCTGGGGCATCTGCATGTGCAAGGTGCTCGGGCACTTGCACGTGCAAGATCCCTGGGTACCCACATGTGCAGGATCCTCAGGCACCCACACGTGCCACGTCTGGGGCACCCGCATGTGCAGGTTCCTCGGGCACCTGCATGTGCAAGATGAGGGCACCCGCATGTGCAAAGCCTGGGCATTCGTGCACGCAGGTCCGGGGGACAGGGCTCCCACCCCCTGCCTCTTGCCGACTGCCCGAGGGAGCCTCCAAACAGCCAGGAGCTTCCCCCGCTGCTGGACGAGGGGCCCAGGCGTCCTGGCTCCCGCTGCAACCCACCCCAAACCTGCCTTGGGAACGGGGGAGCAGGACCCTCGGCCCCCTCCCGCAGCCTGCAGCGGCCCTCCCGGCAGGCCGTGGGGACCCGCGGTGCCGTGGGCCGCGCGCGGGGCCCCGGCACGTCCGCGCCGTGACTCACGGCCTCCTCCCCGCCCGCCCTGCAACGAGCTGAGTCAGGCGTCAGCCTGCCCGGCCGGGGCGCAGCCCCCCCGCAGCCCCGCGGGCACAGGGGCCGCTGCCTCCAGGCTGCAGCTCCCCGGAGCCGGCAGCCGGGTTGGAGCTGCCGGCGGTGCCGGCACCCAACCCCTCATCCCGCCGGGACGCTCGGTTTGCAGTGACCCCCCCGCGACGCGTCTCCAAAACGGGGCGCTTTGCTCCATCCGGGAACCGAAGCAGGAAGGGTTTAGCGCAGCCGGGCAGGACGGGGGCTCCCACCAGCACCTGGGGGGGTTATTTGCCACCAGCCTGTTGGAAAAGGGAAAGGTTGGAGCAAACGGCGGGTCCCCAAGCAGGGTGGCACCAAAAGGGGGGTTGTGGAACAAAGTGCCGATGCGCCAGATCCCATCGCGTCCCATCCCGCCTCGGGTGACACTGAAACCTCTTATCTGGGGAGGCGCCGCACCCTGCCCAAAGCGCTGCCTCCTTCCCAGCGCGGCCCGTGCCCGGCCCGCGGGCGCCCGCGCTGCCGGGGCCTGTCCCGGTGCCACCCGCACCAGCACCCGCAGGACGCAGGGGCGGCTGCGCGGCCGTCCCCCCGGGAAGGAATACAAAAGGGGGGGCCCCTGTGGTTGGCACTAGGGGCGGACGCAGCGGTTGTGTAGCCCCCTCCCCGCCTGCACCCGGAGCCGCTCCGAGCGGACGCAGCTGCCCGTTCCCGTCCCCATTTCCCCAGTTGTGCCCATTGCAGATGCCGGTTCCCGACCCAATTTCCCCAGTTGTGCCCATTGCAGCTGCTGGTTCCCGTCCCCGTTTCCCCAGTTGTTCCCGTTGCTGCGGTTTCGAGCTCAAAACCTGGAGCCGGGGGGGCCAGGAGCCCGTTCCCCCCCATCCACATGCATCTGTGGGGGCAAATCCCGCCCTCGTGCCCCCCCAGCGCTTCCCCCCCACACCAGCGGCCCCAGTTTCCCCTGCGGGGTCGGCTCACCCCATGCGACCCCCCCTGCACCCCAGGAGCCCGGGATCCTTCCCTCCCTTCCCAGTCTTGGCTGCATCCCCGTGCCCCCGCCACCGTCGCACCCAAGGGGGACCCAGGAGTCCGGGGCCCCGGGGTGTCTCCGGCACCGGGAATGCCGGCCCGGGAGCCTCCTGCACCCGCGAGCGGGAGGATGAGGACGGCGCGGCCCGAGGAAGGCGGGGGCCGGGGGGGGCCGCCCGGCCGGGGCGGGCGCCGTTCCCGCTCCTCTGCCGCCCTCCAGCGTCGCTGCGGTCCCGGTGCCGCCGGCAGAGCCGGAGCGGTTCGGGGGGCGGCGCCGGGCACCCCCCCACACCAGGGGCACCCGGGGCGGGGGGGGGCTGTGCACCCAGAATCCCACCCAAATTGGGGGCCCAAGGCCGGGCCGGGGGCTCGTCCCGGTGCCGGGGGGGGCTCAGGGGTGCTGCCCAGGACCCCGCGGCTCGCGGGGAGCCCCTGGTGGCCACGCGAGGCTCCCACGTCCGTCTGTCACTTCCCACGGAGCCCCCCGGAGCCCCCCGGGGCACCAGGGGCACCCGGGGGGGGGGGGTCCCATCCCGGCAGTGGCCGCTGCGGGGGTCGCTGCTGCAGGGGGGACCCGTCCTCAGGGTGCCCCCAGCGCGGTAATTAGCAGCAGGAGCTAATTGCGGCGGCACTTTACGGTGCAGACGGCAGGTGTCACCCCGGGACCGGCAATAACCGGCGAGCTGCGCCTCCGTCCCGGCCGCGCTCCCTGTGCGCCCCCCAAAACGGCGGGGTTGCAGCCCCTGGCCTCAGCCCAGGGCCGCTGGCAGAGCCGCAGGAGCCGGGCTGGCTAATCATCAACCCGAGGGCAAAGTCCTTGGGTGGCTGCGGAGCCGGCGGGGGTATCCCGGCTCCAGCCAGGGAGATGGGGGCCTCACCGCGGCACCGCACCCCGAACGCCCCCCAGCAGCCCCCCGAATGCTGCGGGAGGAAAAGGACGGGGGGGCCCTTCCGTGGGGCGCAGCATCCCCCTGGAATGCGAGATTGTTTTCAATGGGGAGGAGATGGGGCCGGGAAGGGTCTCTGGCGCAGGGGAGGAAAAGGTTGTGCAGGGAGAATCGAGGCCGACAAAAGCCCTTGGCCGGCAGGGAGAAGCAGGGCCAGCCATGGAAGCGGGGGACACTGGGACCTGCTGGGGCCACTGGACTCCCTCCCAGCCCCAGGAAGGGGTTGGCAGCCGCGCCGCCTCCCAAGGCCAGACGTTTCCTCCATCCACAACCTGCCCAACCGGCTGAGCCGCCCGAGCAGCAGCGCAGACGCTGCAGACACCGCAGGTGCGGCGCTCCCGTCACCCTGCAGCCGCTGCACCAGGAGGGGCCCAGGGGGTTCCTCCTCCAAAAGCCCAAGTGGCTCCTCAGCCCTGTGCTCAACCCTCCTAGTAGACACTAGAGAATCCCTGGGGTGAGCCAGAGGTGTGAGGAGGCCCTGTCCCTCTGGCTCCCAATGCAGCTGAGCCCATGCCCAAGCTGGGAGTCATGGGGCTGCATTGCGGAGAGTGTCGGAGCCACCGGTTTGGGGCAAAAACTGGCGCTTGTGGCTACTGGGAACGTCTCCTCCGTGCCAGCGCCAGCAACCAAACAGTGGGAAGCAAATCCCCTTCCCAAGGGGACGCAGGAGCAACCGACACCCCCAAACCCCTCCCGGCCGACCCGTCCAGGCATCTCATGGCCCTTCTGCTCCTCAAGTCCCGCTTTTCCCAGCCGCGCAGCGATGGGGCCAGCTTTGCCCCGGCTTGGTCTCCATCCTGGGCAGCTCCTTCACCCCACCAGGGTGTTTCTCCACCAGCTCTTTGCCCACAAGAAGGAAAAATGCCCATTTTATAGGCAGATTTGGGCAGAAAAAGCCTATTTTGGCAGGATTCACCCACAACCTGCCCGCAACAGACACCTCCGGAGGCAGCGCAAGGTTCCGGGCTTTGCATCCCGGCTTTGCATCCCAGCTTTGCATCCTAGCTTTGCATCCCGGCTTTGCATCCTGGCTTTGCATCCCAGCTTTGCACCAGCACATGGTCAGCTCAAGGATTGTGGGATGGAGGTGGCTCTTTTGTGAGGAAGAGGAGAGAGGAGAGGAGAGGAGAGGAGAGGAGA
>VZSG01001867.1:4473-21049 GCA_013398315.1 Nothoprocta pentlandii
ACGGGCAGGGCGCGGGGCGCTGGCACGCTGCCCCCGCCATTATCTGCATTCCTCAGCTATCGACCGCGGGTCTCGCTTGCTGCGGCCTGCCCGGGCGCGGCCCTGCGCCACGGCTGGGCACAGCGCTCCGCGCACAAGCGCCTGCCCCCGGCGTGCGGCACGGAGGCAGGCAGCGGGCGGACAAGCGGGCAGGGAGCTGGCGGCCGCACTGGGCCCCGGGCCCTGCTGCTGCTCTCCAGTTTCCAAGCAGCGTTTGGCCTTCCCTGGGGCACAGGGGTGCCGGGCAGCACCGGGGCCAAGCCCTGGTGCCTCTGCGACGAGGCCGCGGCTCCCGGCTCCCACAGCCACCTCTCCCTCCCTCCTCCATGGCCTGAACCATCCGCTTCAGGCTGGTGCCGCTCTTCCGATGGCCAAAGGAGAGCGGCCCATGCCGGGAACGGGCCCTGGAAGGGCCAGCATGCTCTGGAAGCGAAGCAGTCAGCACTTGCGAGGAGGCTGCGAGTATTTAAGCATGCAGAAAAAGCAGGCAGAGCGGGCTAGGCAATCTGACTCCTTTGTCAGGCAGCCCACACAATCTCTTGGCACGGCAAGGACGGACCTGGGTGGAACTGCCGCCTTCGGCCTTGCGCTGTAATCATGGACACGGAGACTAGAAAGAGGAGGATGCATTGCAGCACTCGGGCTAAAGGAGGGAGTCCAAACAATGTCCCCTTTCTTCAGCCTCCTCATTGCAGAAGGGTGAGCCGAGGAAGCCTGATGAGGCGCGGTGGCGAAGCGAACACCCCCAGGCATTTGTATTTTGCCGGATTTTTGTATTTTCTTAAGGGCAGGGGTGGGAGCAGGAACACATGTGAGCTCAGAAGGTACCATCTCAATCCCATCCCCTCAGTACAGTGGCAGCAGCTCGACCCACGATGGTTTACCAAGAAAGGACATTAACAATACAGAGCTCAGCCTGTTCCTAACCACCCAGCAAGACTACCAGCCATGGATGCTTCAGTCATCAGAGGGAGCCACTTCTAAACTACTTTCCATCCTTTGCCTCAAACCCAGGCTCTATGGTCAAAACCGAGTTCTTCAGCCATGATGAAAATGCAAAGGCCTGAACCTCCGTTTCACCAACCGCGTTACTTGATCTCTGCGGGAGTCTGGGTCTGGCCAGGTTTCGAGGAGAGCTCAGCAACTTGGGACACCTGAAAGTGTGGGGTTTCCACAGTTTTTAGGAACTGGGTATTAAGAAAGGCTCCTTAGGATACCTCAAGAAAGAGTCTGGCTCCCAAATTGCTCATGTCCTTGGAAACCTGTGGCCATTATATCCGACTCACCTATTAAGACTGAAATTAGTCACGGCAGGTGAGTGGGTGAGTTAAAATTGCACAAGACCAGCCCCACGGTGACCCCCTGGCAAAAGCAGAGAGCCTGGTTTGTGCAATGTCCCCTTCTCATCTTCCACCACAGCACATGCCAGCGTGGCCTGCCCCCGTCTGCTCCTTACCTGGTGAATCGGACTTTGCAGATGTTGCACTCATAGGGCTTCTCGCCAGTGTGGGTGCGGATGTGGCGCGGCAGCTTGCCAGCCCCCTGGATCACCTTCTCGCAGATGGGGCACTTTTGGAATGCTTTTGCCCTGATCTTCTTCTCAACCTTCTGGGACCAGGACGGATACACATCGCTCTCGTTTGAACTGCCGAAGTATTTCAAGTAATAATCCATAACCCCGTCATCATCTTTTCGGTCGTCCTCCCCTAGCTGTTGTCTCCCCACAGAATTCATCATTTGCTGCAGCAGGGCACTAGCAGCCAAGCCATCTACCTCCCTGGCATCAGCATCCTCCATCTCTGCTCCAGTAGGAACAAAGCTGGGCGAGTCACCAGCTTCCTGCTGGTCCAAAGGAACCCCTGGAGTTGCCTCCTCTTCTCCTGGTGTCTGCAGGCCACGGCTGCTGTAATGTCCGTTCTGAGAAGGTGAAAATAAAGACCCAGGGGTCTCCTCCTCTTCTCTGTCCAACCACATGGCTGGATTGCTGTCAGGATCACAGTCATTCACCTTTGGTCTTTCACTTAGTGGAGCTTGTGAGTAGAAGTCCATGCCATTGCAGTCTGGCTCCTCCTCTTCCTCTTGGCTTCGGAAGTTCAGTCTCTGAAGGTCTCTCAACTCTTGGTTGGTCCACGGAAAGCTGCCTTGGTGGCCATTGACGGGGTTGCTCTGGAAGAATTCCAGGTACTCTTTTGCTCTGAGATGGTTCCTTTGATCAATTTGATCTACTGTATCCATCTGGTCATTTTTGGCCAGAATCTTCCTGTCCAGGAGATCCGTGCAAACATCCCTTACCGCCGGGATCTCCAGCAGTTTGGCGGCGTTGAGGATGTCGTTGACGTTTGAAGTGCTGACAGTAAGGGTCGCAGTGTAAGCGAACTCCAGCAGAGCTGACAAGGCATCTGCACTAACAAAGTCTATCTCATACACGTTTTGCTGGTCCACCACTAACCCTGAGGTGAAGAGCTTCTTGAAGTACTGGCTGCATGCTGCCAGGACGGAGCGGTGGGTGGGGAACTCCTGGCCTTCTACCAAGATGACCACGTCACATAGCAGCCCATTGTTTCTCTGCTCATTCAGGCTGCTAAGGATGTCGCTGCTGTGATCAGGGAACGGGATCCCTATGGGGCCGTCCACGCCACCCGCCATCTTTGACGCAAAAGGCTAAAGAGAGGAGACAAAACGCAGTGAGTCACACAGCCCTTTGCTGTTTTGAGACATTTGCATTACACAGAAGCTCCCAACACGGTGCTCAAAATTGCCCATTGGCCCCTGGCAGGTATTTGCTCCCCAAACTCCCGTGTGTGCTCTACTAAGTGTCATGAGGCAGGACACATGACCACTGCGCTAGCCATCTCCAAAACAGCCAGGTCTGCTCTCTGTCTGGGAATCTTAAGACGTGCCCACACCAGCAGGTGAAGACAGAGCCATGCTCAACTTCCCTCCTGGAAGGAGGAGAAGCACAGCCCAGGTATTCTCAAGCTGGAGTCTGGAAGAACAGCTGAATTAGCAGACGTTGAGGCCGGGGTGAGCAGGCCTTGGCAAGGCCAGGTGCCGGCTTAACACACGCAGCACGTGGACCAAGGCAGCAAGCGTGCTCAGCATTATGCTCTGATGGCTTCAGCCTTGCTAGTAGACCCCAGCCCATTTCTTGGTGCAGCTGCACCTGGAGCGCTTTGCAATCCCACCACCCTGCCAGAAAGATCCCCTGCTCATCCAATGTAGCTCAGGACATCCAAGCTCCTGACACAACTGCCCGGTCACAGCAAAGACTGTTCCTGGGGTCCCAGGCTGCGGAGCACAGGCAGGGGCAGCGAAAGGCTGCTGGGCGCTGGGACTGCCCTCGGAGATGGTAGAGCAGCAAAGGCAGCATTCGAGGGCACCCACATGCAAGAGGAGAGGAACATGGACCACCTCAGTCTGCTGCTAAAGACCGTGTGCAAAAAGCCAAGCTCAGACACTCCAGGGCTCTGTAGTCCCATAAAGAGTGCCTGTTTAGCCATACCGAAAAGAGACAGTCGTTTGTCTTGCGCTATGCAGATGGCAAGAAAGGAGTTCGCTGCTGAAGCTGCTGGACACCAGCAAGTCTAAGGACACAAGTTCCTTGGATTCACAGGGCGTCTCCAAATAGGGTCAGTCCCACGGCGCATGGCTCCCCCACCCAAACTGCCAGCAGATCCATGGGGTGACAAAGGTCCCGAACTCTGTGCACCAGGGCCACCCCAGCCCTCTGTGCAGCAGCGAGGTGCCAGCAACGAGATGCAGCACCAGGGGAAATGCAAGCGGCCACCAAAGCTGCCCAGCTTCGATGCGCTCCGTGGATCCCGGACCAAGTCCTGAAACGTGTTGGTGCAGCCTTCTAATCTCCAAAATGGGAACGTTTCCCATGGGAATGCTCTGTCTCCAGCAGCAGACCCCTTGAACTCCCTGGGGGCTGAGATGCTCCCTATGACATGTGTGCAGTTCTGGGTTCCCCAGAATAAGAGGGACGTGGAGCTTCTACAGAGGGTCCAGCGGAGAGCAATAAAGATGATTAAGGGAATGGAGCATCTCCCGTACGAGGAGAGACCGAATGAGTTTGGTCTGTTTTCTCTGGAGAAGAGAAGGCTGAGAGGAGATCTGATTAACATGTCTAAGTTCATGAAGGAGGAATGTAGGGAGGAAGGGGTCAAGCTCTTCTCAGTGGTGGCCAGTGACAAGACAAGGGACAATGGGTACAAGCTGAAACCCAGGCAGTGCCATCTCCAGGTGAGGAGGAACCTCTGCACTGTGAGGGTAACGGAGCCCTGGCACAGGCTGCCCAGGGAGGCTGGGGAGTCTCCTTCTCTGGAGGTCTCCAAACCCGCCTGGATGCCACCCTGTGCCCCGTGCTCTGGGTGTCCTTGCTGGAGCAGGGGGTTGGACTAGGTGACCTCTGAGGTCCCTTCCAACGTCAACCATTCTGCGATTCTGTGATGTATGACATATGCAGCACCGAAGCCGCATGGGCAGCACCGGGGCTCACGCCGACGGCAGGGTGCCGGCACGCACCCGAGGCAGCACGTGAGCCACCATAACGTAAACCTGAAGTATCAAAGTCCCCAGTTTATAGATGGGGAAACCAAGGCAGAGAGGTGGGACGCGACCTGCCCCATGCCATGGTGGGGTGATTCAGTAGCACATCCAGAGCAGCATTAATTACACAGGAAGCAATTCATGGCCCTACTTTATAGCCCCAGCAGTTAGCAATCAGCCTCAGTACCTATGGTTGCAAAACAACATTCATTTCCTGTCACGCCCCCCAGTTCAGGCTTGCTGGCACCTTGCTTGGGTAGTTCTCCGCAAACCTCTCAGTTTTTAAAAGTTTTCCTTTTTTTTTTTTTTTTTAACATGAGGAGGAAGGAATTTCCACATCTTCAAGAAAACAAGGCAACAGAAGGAGGTCATATCACATCCCCCTCCTGCTCCCATGGGAATAGCTGTTGGAGCAGGGCATCTGGGTGAGCTAGGAGGGAGGGTTAAGTGATGCCCGGCTAAAGAAATTGGCAATGGGAAAATAGGCAGCTCCAAGGCTATTGCAATAGAGACCATGAAGTATAGAACTGCAGCATAACTCTCAGGATTAAACAGCAGCAACACCTAAGTCAACCTTAAATGCTCCAGAGACTCATCATGCAAATGCACCTGAACGAGAGAGATCAGGGTGGGAGGGAAGCACCAGAAGAGCTGGATGAATTCCCAGGAAAACCTATGCTCCCACGGATCCCAGAAATGCCCGCTGGCTGCAATCGCTCTGGCCCAGCACGCGCCATCCCACCTGGTGAGATCCAAGGCCTTCCCTCCACCCTGTGGGGACACCAGCTCCAAAACACCAAGGTGACAGCAGCCTTCGAAACTAAAGCTGCGTTTTGCAGGTTTGTACAAATAGCAGTGCCTTGTCTGGGAAGGAAAAGGCTGGTTTAAGCCAGCACTGTGCCAAGCTCCAGCAGGGGCTGCATGGGTGACCTTGGGCAAGGTCACTGCATCTCCCTCTGCAAGGGTACGGGAGATCCGTCACCACCTCGGGCGCTCCTGCTGTCCATGCAGCTGCGTCCCAGTCGGGAGCCCTCTGGCTCCAGGAGAGGCAGTCTCACCATCACTTGTCCCAGTGCCATGAAGAGCAATCCCACCACGCTGCAGAAACCCCGTCCTCATCTGGCACGGCATGGGCAGCAAGGCGCCCTGCATGCCAAACGCAGGCCTGCCACCTCAGCTGCCCCACAAGTGACATTAGAGAGGTTTTCTAATACTATTCTCCTGCTTTAGGGGCTTTTCTTCCCTCTAAGGAGCATTTGAGCAACATGAAGCATTTTGAAGCTCCAGGCAACGCTCTCTGGGGCAGCCAAGCCCCATAACCCACAGCCAAGCCCCATAACCCACACAACCTTGCCCTGCTCCCAGGGCAGAGCAGGCTGTGCTGGGGCACGACATAACACCCAAGGCAGGTGGCGGGGACAAGCACGGGGACAGCAACAGGGTCATGCGACCGCCCCGGGGGTTGGCACTGAACACTGCACAACTCCACGAGTGCTTCTCCCCGCACAACATGCCTTTTGTTGACCAGTCCCGGGGCCGAGAGTAGTGAGGGGCCAGCGGCCACGCGTGCAGGGGAACCGCTCCGAGCAGCGGCCGTGGCACCAGGACGCTCGGCCCCTAAGCCAAGGCCACCAGGCTGCTTGCTGGCATACGGGCCCCAGGCCTTTTCAAGCTGAAATCACTCACTCTTCCCTTTTCAGGAGTCTGAATAGCCAGTTTATTAATGCAGGAAGGGGGGCTCAGGGGCTTAGTAACCAGATAGGGAGCCCTGCACCTGCGCAGGATGGAGTGGTGCTCGTGGCAGGAGTGGACCCAAGGTGGAACAACCCGTCGGATGAAATACCCTCAGAAAGCGGCTCCTGACAGACAGGTGACAAGTGACAACACCCACCGGAGCTGCTGCCAGTTAATACTCTAGCTGGCAAGAAGCAGCTCTGAATGGGCCACGGAGGGAGAACTTCAACTAGTGACCTGAATTTCCCAGGCAGCTCGTTTCTCTCCGTATCCTCCCAGCTGCCTAAAAAACATTATCTACTTCTTGTCTGAAATTCGTGTCTTGGTGCTGCTGCAAAGATGCAGCTGCTGCAAAGATGCAAAGATGCAGCATCTCAGCCCAACGTGGCTGCCGTTCAGGAGTCAGGAAATCGCCCTTGCATACAACTGGTGGCAGCTGAAGGGGCCTCGTCAACTTGAAATACAAGTGATCTGAAAGAGCCAGTTTACAGTGACACGAGAGCTCTCAAATCAACTGCAGAAGTGGGGAAGCCAAACAAGGACTGCTCTGCTCTTCATTAAAAAAAGCCCTGGCATCATACTGCACCTCCCTAACTAGCTGGCTAAGAGTTTTACTGATGCAAAGTCTATGCTGCATTTCCAAAATATCAATATAACCGAGCTTCAGTTCCTCCAGCACAAGGTTTCCAAGTGGGTCCAAATCAAGTCCAATTCTATAGAAGGAGGAACATTGCTTTTTCTTAAAAGAAATGCCACTGAATACACAGACAAGCAAAGAGACCCTCCTTGAGCTTGTGCTAGTCCTGGCTGCTCTAGGACAGCCTGAGTTCATCCTGCGGCCAATTTTAATGTGATGCCACCCCTCTGCGTTAAAAGCTCGCTTTATTTTCTTACGCTCAAATTACCAACTTGCTCCTTTCCAGACCTAGCAGCCAAACTGCACGAGAGCAGAAGACAGCAAAAATCCCCAAAGCCCTGACTAAGCACTCTGAGGCGATTCTAATTGATTACCACTGAATCGGGTTCTTATAGGAATTCTGGTACTTGACATTTATATTCAAATGAGATGGCCACATCAAGCCAGGATCACAACCAAAACCGCTGACAAATCACTCTTTTAATTGCTAGTTTTCCTCATACCCCCCTTTCATTTCTTTGCAGTTATTCAAAATTGAGCTGGGTGAATAAAAGCAGCCGAGCAGCTCGAGATGGCTCCAAACTCCGTAGGAATCAGCTACGGCCAGTAATGGCAAACGCTTTCAACGCGCTGCTCATCTGGAATAATCAAAGTGCTCTGCAAAGACAGGGCTCTCCCTCTGTCCCGCTGAAGTGCCACCCACTCCAACAACACAGGGAAGAAGCTTCTACTAACGTGACACACCAGCCCTGGCCAGAAAAGGAGAACTTTAACCCCAATATAGGGTTTTGGGGCACCATGCTGCTCCCAACTCTGGTGCAATATTTCTCAGGAACCGCTTGTGTTTTGGGGCAGGAGGCATTTGGCCACCCGCATCTCCACACACCCCAGAAATGACAATTGAGTGCCGCTACATCCAGGTTCTCGGGGCAAATACAGATGTTAGGGCATCACAGCAGGCTTTGCAGCAACACAGCAGCTACATGATGCAAAAGAAGTATTTAAAAAAAATTAGTGGCTTGTTGCCCAAGGCCCAAACATTATCCTATGCCTCCCTCCCCACCAAATGGAGAAATGAGCATTTTTTCCCCCTATGAATAGCTCACCCCAATTACAGGTTGCAAAAGACAAGGCCTGGTCTCTTAAATTTATATTTAGGGAGCCATCATCCCGGCTTCTCCCCTCTCCCGGCTGCGTGGACACGTCCGCAAGGCTGGATCCCTGGAGAAACGCAGAGCTCGGGGGACACGCAAAGCACGAGCTGTCACCGAGCAGCACCCGGACAAGCCCCGGCAGGCCCCGCTCTGCCCAGGGTACACCCGAAACTGGGCGCACGCCTGGGAAAACACAGTGAGCGCGCGGCAGCAAGCCCCAGGGCGGAAGGCAGGAGGAAATGGTACAGGGCATTTGGGAGAAGCTGCTCGTTGAGCTCCTCGGTGGCGCTGTTAAAATTCAACGGCTCTCGAGAAGGAATGTGCTGCTGGCAGTTTGGTGCCAAACTATCTGAATAATGCGGACCTGCAAAACACACGCGAGTTCTCCAGACGAAGACCCTCCACATCAACAGGAACAAACAGCATGTATCCTTAAAATATTTTACTGTTTTTATTTATTAATATCTACTGTTTTGTAAATGTAGCAGGAAAAAGTCTTTCATGACGTAGAGGCAATTGAGCCGTCTCGGGCAAGAAGAGCGAGTTCAGCTTTCCTGGATCTTAACTGGGTATCGCAGCCGGGGTGAGACAGAGAAGATACATATGACTCGACCACACGGCTCTTGAGGGAAGAGATCAGAGCAGAAGGAGCCTCCTGCAAATATCTGTGGCCTCTTCCTGGACAAAACGGCTCTGTATTCCCCCAATGGGATATTCCTTCTGGCCCCCCATAAAGCCCCTTTTGAAGGAGCTGGCTCTGGAAGCCTCTTACTCCCTCGTGCCTCAGCCACAGCTCTCGAGCCAGGCTGAAAACAACTGAGATGGCAAACAGTATTGGACAGAGCAGCTAGGGCTATCGGTCACGTCAAGAAACAGCCCTTATTTCAAGTGGACCCAATGAACTTGCACCTGCATCAGCAAAACAGCCCAGACTCTTCTTGCTGCTGCCAGGTCTGACCTGCTGGTGAATGTTGCCTCTCCCAACCACCAAAAGAAACGTGCCTGGGCAGCATAGGAAGCTCCAGTGCTATCAATCCTTGTTCCAGGACCGCTTCATAGCCAACTGCCAGCCAAGGCCAAAAGGAAACCCTCCCTAAAAACCTACAGGTACATCCACCGCCAATCCCTTGTCATGGCTTTCCTCACCTCGGAAGAGCCTCTTCTTTCCAAGCACTTTACAAACCATCTATTGGTGGAGCGGAAACACGTTTGGCACCACAGAAAGGCAACAGTCTCTGGAGAGGGAAGCACGCTGCTGCAGCCATGCGGAGGTTCGGACAGGAAGGAGGAGCAGGAGGGAAGGAGAATCCCACATCCTGCGAGTGCTGCCAAGGGAACATCGGGAGAAGCCCATACAGTAATTGCTCCAATTGAAGTTTGGATGGAGCGCCGGAATCGAACATCCCTCACTCCCTTGATGAGCACTGTGGGAACTTTAATGACCACAAGTAATAAAGAACCTTGATTTTATTTCAAATTAAAAAAAAAAAGCGACAATCTCTAGCAGTAGCATGCTGGGAGGAACGAGCAGGGTCAAGAGTTGGCTTCGCCATGGCCCTCTCCTCCGGCTGGTGGAAATGAGGACAACCCTCCTTGTGACTCCAGGCGGCCATTTCCTAGCTCAGAACCAGCTGCATCCTGTGCTCACTCAAGAGCAGCCTACATAGGTCTGATATATTTGGCAGAGCATCTAAATCGGTGTGAAAGAGCCATATCTACGACTTGGGATAAAGAAGTCCCAAACGCAGAGTGTGCTATGCCAGCATTTTGGCTCAGTGCCGAGAAGCGCATGGCAGAGCTCCCACGTAACGTCCTCCACCAGGCAAATGGCGAGCGTCACCTAGTCGCTCTCGGCTGGAGAACCTGGGTGCAATGTGGCAACGTCCCTTTAGCTCAGGGGGAGGACGGCAGCGTAATTCACACCTCAGCCTGATTAAAACCTTCTTAAACATTCAAAACCTTCCCCTCCTGGCCCTTACCACTGCGTCGTCAGCAGAAGGAACCGAAGGGTAACTTTGCAGAGACAAGGGCTGTTTGCGCGAAGCGGCTCTCCACGGTGCCACGATAGGGTAGCACCATGATCAGCGTGAGAAGAATTGGACTCCCAAATCCTGCTGGTAACTCCAGGTAAGGGACCAACCTGTAGAAGAGATGGTATGAGGGCGATGAAGCTGAGATATGATAACTAGCCAATGAGAGCTGGTATCAGCAGTTCTATCAGTTAAGTTAGAGTTAAGGAGTTAAGGAGATGTTAGAGGCCTGTGATTCCTCGTGGTGCTAGAGGAGCTAATTAGGGACGCTGCTACAGAATCCACCAAAAAGAAAAAGGCTCATTGCTCTTCCTCCTCACCTTTTGATGCTGCTCAAATTGAAATACTTTCCATACAATGGCCAAGAATAGAAAGGACCAAGAGGAGGAGGTCTTCTCAGGCATATGGACAAGGAGAGGTGAAGGAAAGGGCTCACACGAGGTTAAATACCAACATCTGGCTGCCCACGTCCTGCTTTAACCAGCTAACCAACCCTTCAACAATCCCAACCCTGCTGCTATTCAGTTTTATTTGTCTTTCCCATTTAGACTCAGGACACGGACCCAAACTTGGACCCTGAAACACAACTAATGCAAGCAATTATTACTAACACTAATTAAGAGACTTAAACTGAAAGAATCTTCAGCCAAGAGGAAGCCACTAGTGACAACTGCCTGCATGGTAGCCACTCACAGAATCATACAATGCTTAAGGTTGGAAGGGACCTCAGAGGTCATCTAGTCCAACCCCCCTACTCACGCAGGGTCACCTAGAGCACTCCAACACAACCCAAATCCCTTGGTGGGAGCGAGTGCTCTGCACCTCTCAGGATAAGGCCTGTGTTTTTAGATCACCCAAATGGAGTTCAAGGTGTGAGAAAGGAAACTGTAGAGCTCTACTACTCAAGATGCTACGGTTTAACTTTTACGATCACGGACATGGGATGACCAGATTTCATGGTCTGTAACACTGCCAATGTTAGCTGTTCGTCTATAGATGGGAAGGGATTTGCTTCCAGGGCACAACACAGAGCCACAGAGTGCAAAGGGAAGTTCAGTTTCCATGACCGTTTCAATTGCTGGCAAAACGAGAAGCAGAACAAGACCTGAGGAGATGCTGGTGGTCTGCTCCTGCGCAGGCCAAATCCCACAGCATGGCAGCACTGCTTGTCTTCCATCAAACCTGGGATGGAGGCTGCCTCCACACAGCAGAACGCAAAGGCCCGCTCACGCCGTAGAAACGGCCACGTGTTGATTAGATGCGGGACCATTTTTCCATTGACAGTAACATCGAGGACATATTAAAACCGTCTCTCGTGTTGCAAGGGTAGCCTTAACTGGTTACTCCACCCGGACCTCCTTGCCAATTTTCTCCTTTGTCATCAGAGACCGTACTTAATCCAGTAGGAATGTGCCTCAATTCAAGACGGTGTAGGAACAGATCAAGGCCTGGGTGTGCATGGGGCCTCCTTGCGCATATGGATTTACCTCTCAGCTAACACCCCTCCATCGCCCACGCGCTGCCCTGCCTCAGGCTGGCCCAGGCACCGGTGGTCACTGCTCATGTGGCGCAGCGTCCATGCTGGGACTGGCACCTGACAGCATGGCTTGTCGCCGACGGCCAGGGCAAATCCACGTTTCCCCATGCTGGGAGATGAGCCAGCACCAAGGCTGAGAACCGCCCGGTCAACCTGGGGTCCTGCTGCAGACCCGCGACTTCAGCAGAACCACCATTACCTCAGGCATGCAAGGGGCTCCCCAACCGTCGTGTCTGTGATCTCTGAAGTTGTCCAGCGCCTTCAGCACTTGGGAAGCGGTTTAGGGGCTTGGGAAGCAGCCTTCACTCTGGCCTTCATTCAAAGCGCTCTTTCCACTGCTGAATCCAACTCAGCCAAAGCCGAGTCCCAGTGTGCCCACTTGCCTGTTGCTGCAGCCCCCTGACAGCTTCTCTCCCACACAGCTCCACTGCTGCCATACAGTAACAGAGCAGCTCCCTGCAAAACCACAGCGGGTTTCAGGAGTTCCTTCAGAACAGCAAACCCTATGTCTCCTACATATGTTCTTTGAAAGCCTCAGAAGTTATGCACGAAGGGAGGGAAAACACAAAACAAAACACACCCCCAACTACCACTATGAAATTGCTCTTGTTTCTCTCCTGCTTTCAAGAATCACTCTCTGCTTTGGGAGTTTGGTGTATCCTGAAGAGGAAGGATTCTTTTTCAAACTCAAAAGCTCCCTAAAGCCAGAGACAACCAAGTCCTAGGCAGAAATAGGCTGATGATACTTCGGAAAAGCACCACAATACCCCTCTGCCAAACCAAGCCACCGAAAACCTGGAAGAGCCCCTAAGCTTTAACCCGCTACTTAGCAAAACACAACCAAAGGAGCCACCCAGCAGCAGGGCACGAGCACATTTCCAAAGGGAAAAGTCAGGCGGTGCATTCCTGCCGCTCGCAAACAGATGAAAACAGGAGCTTGCACGGGGTCACGTTTTTGCTCCCTCCCTTTCAAAGGCAAGGCAGGAACGCAGAGCAGTGGGAAGCCAACCCCCTGCCCCACCTCAGCACCTGCCTGCTCCCCAAGTCAGGTCTGCAGAATTTGGCACCGTCCTCCTAGAGCCGCACGTTTCTATCCAACCGATGCAACAAGAGTCGGGCAAATCCCCTTCCTGCACGCGCAGTGTTTCCTGCCTCGCTCCCCCAGCCTCCAGCATTTCAATGGCCAAGGTCTAGCATTAGTTTAATTGCATCGATGGTGCCTCTAAGACTGGTAATCTTTTCCACACCAGGAAGGAGGAGAAGGAGGAGAAAGTGGGGGGGGAAAAAAAAAAAAAAAGAAGGAGAATGAAAGAAAGAAAGAAAAAGACCAAAAGGGTAAGATCGGAGTTTAAAGACAAAGACGAGCCTACCAGGCAGAGCAGCCACTTATGTAATTCCTAGTTCTCAGATAAACGCAGAGTTCTCGTCTTGCTGTTTCCATAAAAGCAAAGCCCATGTGCACCGTGCAGCTCCTTCCTGGGAATTCTGTCCGGCCGCGCAGCCATTTCCCTCCTCTCCTTCACGCAGAGCTCTGCAGGGAGGGGTGCTCAACTGGTACCACACGCACTGCCTGTTGAGGCAGGAGGCTCCGGGGAGCAGAGAGCAGCAACCTGTAGCTACAAGCCCTCCGCAAAACGCTCGTCCTGCTCCAACAAACCAGCCCAAAACAGCAGCAACCTGCTCATTGGTTTCCAGTTCGCCAGTGGGCAGCGAGTAGGGTGCACGAACCAGGAAGGAACTGCAAGGCTCCTCGTGAGCCAGCGCAAAGTCTGAGCGCAGCCCGAGCAGCGGGAGCACAAGGGCCATTTGCGGGGCTCAGGGAAAACCAAGGCACCACCAGCCCCTCGTCCCAGCAGGAAGTTTGTGTAGTCTCAGAGAGGCATTACAGCACAGAAGGGGTGGGAAGCAGAATGAGAACAGTCCTGAAGGTGCTAAACACTCGCAGGCAAAGGAGCCACCCACGGGGCGCCAGCGTGGCGCCTTGCAGCGCGGGTCCCCCCGCCTGGGGGGCGGCCGGGAAAACAGCGGGGAGCCACAGACAGCTCCCAGGGCAGCAAGGAAAAGCCCTGACAGCAGCAGGGCGGTCAGCAGGGAGATGACACTCGTGGCAGTCGTACGGCACCAGGAGCACGCGTCTTTTCAGGGGTTGGTGAAGCAAAAGTGGCCACAAGCCGCCATGCCAGGGGATCTGCAGCTCATGCCACCAACACGGCCTTGGCTCCCACCTGCAGCTGCAGGGCAGCTTGCACCAGTTTCCAGTTTCTCACACCTTGTCACATTAAGAGGGGACACTGATCCCTATAGTTTCCTTCCATCCTCAGCCAGGGCCACCGCCTGGCATCTCAGAGGAAGATTTACAGGTCTCCGAACACAGCAGGGCCCTTCGGGAAAGCAGCCGAGGGCCACCTGCAACTCAAGGCGGAGGAGAGACAACGCTCCAAGGCCGGCTTCACGATGCGAGCCGGCAACAGCGCCCGGGCAGCACGGAAATGGAAACCGCGCACGGAGGGAAGCTGATACTGCCGGGGAGGCTGAAACAATCGTCCCCGGGCGCGCACGGAGGATCCCGGCGCTCGCCTGACCTCATTTACTCCCGCTCCGACGTCCTCCTGGAGCTCCTCAAGGGTCAATGGGACGCTCCAGGCACAGTTGCCGAGGACGGATGCACAGCCCAAGGATGGGCCCAGGCCCACCAGAAGCCCCCCCAAAAAAACAAGACATTTTGGTTTGGATCTGAGGGCCACAGCACTTGGACAAACATCTCTATTCATCCTAGATACCAACTTTCTCCCTTGCTTTCTCTGGATTTTCTGCATCAAAATGCTATTACAGATTGAAGCAAGTTTCTTCAAAGTTGAGGTTTAGGCTGGTTGGGAGCGTAGTTAAGAGCAACTCTGCTACCTGCTTTAGTCAGAGCAATAAGCACGAGCGTAATCGCTTGTCACAGAAATCTTCTCTTTCAATATATGCAACATCCCGAGACTGGGACAAAAAAAAAAAAAAAAAAAAAAAAACACACTCAAAAGCTTTTTTGCTTTGATTAATTTTGCTTAATCAAGATTAAACCACAGCTCTCAAGTATTTTGGCTTGGTCTCAAGTGCAGACATAGGTAGGCCTGTGAAATCCCATCAAGGCCGGACACCTATGGTGGGGACCTTGATTTTACAGATCCAGCATCAGGCTTGGGCAGCACTTCAGTCACTTGAGGAGGTTTGGGGTAAGCCAGACAGTCCAACCAAAGCATCACAGCATCTCGATACGAGCATGAAGTTCTTTGCTTATTTGCTTCCATGCCAAAATCCAGTTTCCCACGCCTGGGAAACAACTATAATTTTCAATTCAACTTTCAAAGTCCTGAAATACAAGTGTGCCCACTGTGTTCACTGCCCCATGTGAATCGCAGGGACTGGGTGTAATTCTGCAAAGCAGACTTGCGCTTTAAGCACAGATACAGCTAATACGTGGCACAATACGTGCCACAGAATGCATTAAGGTGCAAACAGGAGCAAAAAATGACAATAAAAAAAATAATTAAACGCAAAAGGAAGGAGTTGTGAATCAGCAGAAAACGAAGAACTACTTTCACCACCAAAATTATTATTAAGATCTCTTGCCTTGCAAAACTCTCCCCTTAGTTACTAAGGCAATTAAGGCTTGGTGAAAAAATCCCACCATCTCCTCCGTGTTTGGGTTGTGCCGCTTCACTCCCTCTTTTCCCAAGAACAAGCCCAAACAGGGGCCAGTATGAATATTAATCAAGGAGGGCTCCTCTCTAACAAACTGCTCAGTTTTCTTTTTCTTTTTTGAAGTTGTTTAAAGACAACACTTCCAGCAAACCATGCAATTCCCAAGCAAGCCTGGCTCTTCCCAATGAGCCCTCAGAAGTGTCCCCATGCTGCATTTTTCATCAGAAATATTCAGAAATAGCAGAAATTTCTTCATTAAAAAAATCTTTTAATAAAATACCACCATGAATTACAAATCACAGGGTGATCATTCATCTCTGCACAACTTCAAGTCCAGTCAGATTGGAAATCCTTGCAGGAAGAGACCTTCTCTAAAGATGTCCACACAGCACCCATTATATAAGCAACCCTCTCCAAAGCCAGAGCAATTAACAGCACAGGAATTATGGCTGATCAGGAACACAGGCCGGCAGCAAACTCCTATCAAGAGGCCATTAGGAGCAGAAAGAAACTTTGGCTCCTCCAACCTCCTAGAGCTCTGCAAGTAACAGGACCTCCAGGGAGAGGCCCAGAGCTTGGCTAAGAATATCAGATGGCAAAAGGAGGCAGAAACAGGCACATCGATTGCCAGTGCGACATAGCCCTAACTGGTAGCTTAAATATGTAAACTCAGGGATTTAAGCGCTGGGCTAAGAAGAAGCCCCCGCACGCCAGGCGCCCTGCATTGCACTCGGCTCCAACAAACCCGTTTGTGTTCCCCACAGTACTGAAACAAGGTGGCTACCGCAGCGTTCTCCCCCAGGTGGCTGCCACTTTGCCTCTGGTTTCCAAGCGCGCTTGCCACGACACTCTGCCCGCGACGCCGGCTCTGCTGCTCCGGGAGAAACCCGCCGCAACGTCCAGCGCTGGCCCTGGGGCTCAACACGGGAGTTTTTGGGGTATCGACGCCAGGCCCGAAGCGCAGGCTTCGCTCGTCACCTCAGACTCCAAGGACACGCCAAGAGCTGGGAAAGGCGAGGGGCCAGCGCGGCACTGCGCCCGCAGCGGAGCCCCGGGGCCCCCACGGCCGCTCGCCTGCCTGCCGGGGCGGCTTCCACCGCTCCCCTCCGCGCGGGCCGAGCCGCGGCCCCGGCCGCCACCCGGATTTATCGCTGCCAACGGCTTCCCGATCCTCCTCCACCCGTGCGCGCCGCGGGGAAACGGGTGG
>VZSG01001868.1:7812-21308 GCA_013398315.1 Nothoprocta pentlandii
GAAAAGGAAAAGGAAAAGGAAAAGGAAAAGGAAAAGGAAAAAGGAAAAGGGTCAATTAATCCAGCAAAATAAAAAACCCAACCCCAAGAAAATTTTAAATGGGTCTAAACTTTGACTAAAAAATAGAAGAGATATGTGATTTTCTATGTGACAAATAAATAATTTATGTTGCCAAAATAGTCATAATTTATAAACTGTGGTGGGGTAAAAGTAGAGGCATGTCTTGAACTGACAATTCAGAGAAAGACCTGAAAGTTAGGCAGAGAGAAATTTGAGCTGAGAATGATCTTCTATGAACAAAGAAGATGAAAAATAATAAGCATATTTCAACTGAAAAGTTCAACCATAGAGTCCAAAGAACAACCTATATCCACTCTCCTTTTTATGTTGCCTTAAGAAATACCTGATAAACTCACACAGCCAAGAAATAAAAATCTGCTTTATTTTAATAATGACTAAGGGATATACAAAGCTCAGACTAACAAATGAACTAGGTGTCCTCAAAAATAAAATAATCTTGTAAAAAGTATCTTATGTTCAAATCTCCTCTATTTGAGAAGGAAATTGAGGCCACAAGATTGAGATTCAAATAAGAAGCATATTAAAATATACTGAAATTCTGGTAAGATACAAGAAAGGATGTTCTGTTTCTCTCTGATTTATTTACAAGAAAGACAAATTTTTCACCAGAGCTCATAGTCAACTTCAAAGATTTTTAATGAAAGAGAAATGTTTTACATTTTTACATTTTTATTTTAAGTCTCAGAATAAGCCCAATTCATTTTTTTTTCTACTTCCAATTGCCCCTTATCAATTTAAATAAATTCTCTTTGGAAAAATCTTTTCATGGAAATAAATATAAAATAGTTTGAAGTTTTGGCTGCCACCAGGCTTCAATAGTGGAAAGTATATTTACTGAATTCCACCTATGTGCTTGAAGGCTGCTGAGTCAGAACATAATACAGGAAATCCTCCTAATTTGGTATGTTTAGATATGCTCTTTGATTGTCTAAAGGGCTCAATTTGCATTTTAGAAAGTAGAATGTCCTTGCTTACTCCAGTTCCTGGCAGAGATAGCTAATTTTCAATTTGAATTCATAAAAGTGACTAAAATTCTCACCAAAAAATACAAGAGAACAAATGCCATTTCATCACCTACCACTCCACTGAGCAAATGATTCAAGGATCATCCTTGTCAGGTGATAAATTTCTGCAGATGTCTTTATTGCTAAGGCATATTCTATTATAAACAAGTTTCCTCTGACAGAACATAGCTAATTTGGTTACTAGATGCTAGAGTCTTGTTTGATTCTGTCAGTTTCTGTGCTCCGGTTTCAGTCCCACAAGAAAAAGACAAAAAGATAAAAGACGAAAAGATGTGGCTAAGTCTACCTCCTCAGAATGAAGCCATCATCTTCTTCAGGATGCATACACACAGAGTTCAAAGTCTAACACCAAAGGAAGGAATTGATTTCCAAATTGTCACGTTCCCTATCAGTTGATCACTTTATTGACATTAGTGACCTTGGACAGGTTCTTAAACAAGTATTCATTAGATCTACATAATAAAATGACTCCGTAATAAATTCATAGACAAAAGCCTTCCCAAGCTAAAAATTGTAATGCTGGCAATACCAGTTAAGGGGAAGAGATGCTAGGAACAGAATAATCTGGAAAAAAAAATCCATGAAAAGTGGGCCACAAATGCAATTTTAAAAGCATCTTGTCAACTCACAGGTCACTTTTACGCTGACTTTCTTAAAGAAGCTCTTCCAAACACTACTGTTTTTAAGCTAGAACTTTTTTTTTTTTTTTTTTGTGAGCATAGTATATGATAAGAATTTTCATCTGGTGCTGCTTTCTACAGTAGGGATGTGAGAGGAAAGCAGAAAGTGTGAGCTAGCATTGCTTTTATCTTTGATTATACATGACTTCATCAAGTATAAAAAAATGCAAAAATAAAATAAGGAATGGATATTTTGTCATATTGAAGATTATGAGGCCAGAACCATCCTTTTGTCTCATTGTGTTGCAAATCCTTTAATTTATAACTCCTTTTAATCATTTCAGCCTGTTTCCTAAGACTATATTATGTGTTGTTTAGTCCATTTGTACTCTTTCATAATAATACTTGAATTGATTTGATGATTTCAAGAAAAAATGTAATTTGACAGTTACATTCTTTAAAGATGCTTACTTCTATGCAGTGTCTTTCTCTCTTTTCTTTCTGTAGAATAGAAAGTTTCATAAGAAAATTAAAATATTATGGAACTTCAAATGTTAGTAAATAATTTGGGAAAAAGGTATAGTAATTGGAAGAAAAATGAAAAATCTTGGATGATCTCCTGCAATTAGAGATAGAGACTTGGGCTTCACAGAGCTGAGAAGATGATGGACATAAAAATGCCATGAGTATGATATTTTAAATAGTAAAATTTGTACTCATCTTTTCAAACAGTTTTGACTTTGTCCATGTGTTTACCTGACTTTTTTTTTTTTTTNCATGACTTCATCAAGTATAAAAAAATGCAAAAATAAAATAAGGAATGGATATTTTGTCATATTGAAGATTATGAGGCCAGAACCATCCTTTTGTCAATAGTAATAGTAAAATTTGTACTTATCTTTTCAAACAGTTTTGTCTTTGTCCTTTTGTTTACCTTTTTTTTTTTTTTTTCAGAATTTCAAAGCACCTATCAGTCTTTTCTCATCATTGACTTTCATTTGCAGACCAAAGAGGAGAAAAATATTTTTGCTTGCAATATTTGCTGTATTTGCTTTTTTAAAGATTAATTTGTTTTTTTTTTTTGAACTAGACATATTATTTCAAAAAATCACTTCAATTTCCTCAATTTCCTTTACGAAACTAACAATTAATATACTTGCACAAACTTTGTTCCTACTTATGTATTTATGACACAGTCAAGATACAATCTTTCCACAGAGGGCAAAAGAAAAGTGTTCACAGCTTCACGGACAATCAAAATTAAATGAAGAGTGAAGCAGCAGGATTCCTAATCAGTCTGGACTGCAAGTGTGGGTAATAAAATGTCTTCCTGTCATTTTCATATAACTAGTTAGACAAAAGAAAAATTATCTGTTCCACAGTAAAATTCATATATGAAAATGCACCCCTCATTCCATCCAAATAGATCTTCAGTAATGAAAAGCTTAAAGATTTCTGAATTCTGCTGAATACAGTTACCTACTCAGTGATATACATTCTTCTTTATATACCTAAAGACAGAACTTTGCCATTGTGGAGTTTAATTTTTTCTTTTACAGTTACAATTTAAAAAGCCTGAACTACAATTAAATTGGAATGAAAATGTTAATAATTCTACTTGAATTCTGAAACTGAAGTATTTTATTGCATAAAAGGATGATAGGCTTTATCTTAAAATTCTTTTAAATGTAGATATTGCATGAATTTAGTCTCCATCAGTTGGGTGTTTAAATGCATTTTATACAAGATAATTTTACTAAAAACTTAGAAACTATTGTATTATTTGTCCAGATGTTCATCTAAGGCAATATTTTAAAACCAGAATATAGCCTTAAATTTAGCATCACGCTATGTTCCATATGAAAGTTTGAAAGGTCCTTTTACCGTATAATTTACTCCCATTAGAGACTTTCTGTCTAATCAGTCATCTGGTTAGTTTATGTCTTAAAGAAAACAGTTCATATCTAACAAAAATACAAACAAACAAAAAACTCTGCTCTCATATAAAGGTTTAATAATTTTTAAATACTTAGCCTCAGTGGTGCCTTCTGGTAAAAGACCAAAAGGCACTATATGTTTAGAAAAAAATACTCACTTATTTTATCTATTTCTCAGCTGAACTCTCCTCAAGTAAATTGCATTGCAGGAATGAAAATCTGAGTATCTTTTCTCTTGTAACTTCTTCATATTGCATATTGCATTCTCACTAAACACAAATGATGTAATTCAACAGAAAAGTAAGCCCTGATCCAGCAGTGAGGGTAATTACACAAATTAGTGACGCAGAGAGAAATGAGGATAAAGATAAAAGTATATTTTTGGGAGAAGGAAAACAAATTCAGCAACAGCATTTATTAACTCTAAATGCAGACAGGAATCCTTAGGGAATGTCACATTACTTTCCCTACTAACAAGAATGTCCTTGGATTACAATTTCATTTTCTTATATATTTTCCATGGCTAAACAACACTGTCCTAACCTTGTGTGAAAGGAACACTACTCACGTCATTCTACCTATTAGTAAAAATATAAGGCATCCTGATTTCTACCTTGTCAACTATTCTTCAGTGTAAAACTGCATTGACAGAAAGTACCCTCTGTCTATATATATATATAAACATATACATTAAATATATATGTATATATTACCTGCGTGTGCCATATATACACTGTATCTCCTGGTTTATAATAACTGCAGCACAATCTCTAATTGAGCTCTACATCTTTTCAGGTAAAACAAAAATTGAGTCATGCTTGCACAGTCATCTTCCCAGTTAATTTTCACATTGGACATCTGTATATTAAGACCACAAGATATATGGAAATTAAATCTCTTGTTTAAGTAGTCCAAAAATAAAATTGTCTTAATTATCTATTTTAAAAATCCAATGTGTTGGGCAACACATGAATCACAGGATATCTCAAGAAGTGAAGAGAAAGGAATATGGGATTTGAAGTAGACTAAAACAACCTGTCACCCCAACAAAGCATAACTGCATATATTACGTTTTTGTCATTTTTTTTCCCTAAGTCTAGAATCATTTAATTAGCACATCATGTAAATGGCATTACTTGAAGTTATAGCAGCACCACCACTTAAATCAACAGCAAAGCTGTCAGTGAATTTGTAAGAAGTTTTCACAAGTGAGTCCTCTAGGAACTGCTCTGAATTATTATTTTTTTTTCCAAATCCCTATTATTGTATATGTTCCTGCCCATTAAAGATTAACTTACAGTATTCATTAGATATGAAAGAAAATAAATATAGAAGGGCAAGAAAAGGAAAAAAAAAAGGTGTTGACTGAATTATTTAGTATTATTATTTGAAGAATTTCTATACGAAAAATCATTTTTTTTTTTTTCTGGAAGAAGAGCAATTAATACATCTATATGAGGGCTTCAGTTCCCTCTATATGTTGTAAGTTGAATATGAAGCCTAGTATTTCCACTTTTAAGAACATATATTTGAACTAAGTTATACTGGAATAAGTTAGCAGAACTAAAAATAAATTCACATGGAGCATACTTTTATGTATGTTGAGTAAATGTCCTCAATTCAAGGTTGTTTTGTAGACAGTTGAAAAATCGCTCTGTTGTGTCCTTGTCAAAATATGTAGGCAGACTTAAAATACATTGTGGAAAGGTAAGTGACTCATTTGAAGGGTATAACTGTTTATAGAAACTAGTAGAGACAATAGATACAGATTGTGGTGCGTGTGTTTGTTAAAATTTCTTCCAGATGATGCTTTAAAAAGTTGGTTATCACTGACATGGCCTTGTCCGGAATAGAGCAAAACAATGCAAAAAACCCACAAGTATCTCTCAGTAAGAGTGCATCAATCAAGAATTGTGATAGATTTGACATTTAAAATGTGAGTGATGTGACAGTCACAACAGACAAATCTCAAAGCTACATCAGTGGATTTACACATTTGCAGGAAGTTTGAATTATGTCTTCATGACCAGGTGTTGTTTTTAATATGAAAGTCTTCCAAAGCTATCATTCACAAGGCAAAAAAAATGATATCCTTTCACATTGACAGGTTTTATATCAAGTTCTACTTGAAAGCAGCTAAAGATCTGATAAAACATCATATAACAGGTCATATCTAGATAAATTTGTTTCCAGTTATTTACCATGGTAAACTGTGACAATTATGTTTTAACAGTAAGAAAAGTTGGGGGTTGTTGTTATTACCAGCAACAGACATTAAGAATATGTTTCATTAAAGCCAAAAGGTAAATGAAATACTCAACAAGGTATCAATGATTTATATTTGAAGAATTTTTTGATTCATCAAAATTTTTTTATGTAAGTTCTATGAATAGACCCAGTTGCTAGCTTGGTATATAAGTATGTAAGTATGTAAGTATATAAGTTCATCAAAATAAAAAGATAAGAAACTAAGGACTCAACAAACATATATTAATTGCAAAGTTAAACACTGCACCAAGATGAATGAATATATATATGTATTTTGTAAAATGAAAGCAGAAGAGGTCTAGATCTTAATTTAATTGGCAATCTCTTCCAAGCCACAAATATGAAGTGAAAGAACGGACTGAAAAGCTAGCTGAATTAATGATCATGTTAAGGAGGGTATGACAAATAAGAAGAAAACATAGAAATATATGGAATGGGGGAAAATATTTTAAAAGAATGTATATATATATATTGTATATATATTGCATATATATATATATATATATATATAGTATATATATTGTATATATATATATTAGACTTAGCAAAATGTGTTAAAATGAACAAAGCAAGACTGGCAAAGGGAATGGAAAAATAGCAATGGAAGTTGTATGTATGTTACCGTACTAAAATGGCATGAAAACTGACAGTGTAATTTAGTCATAGAAGAAGTCATCAGATAATCTTTCTGAAAGAAGTGTCACATGAAATTATAGGTTAGCAAGCATTAATTTTAAGCATATCAAACTGAAAATGGCACCATGACAGGAGGATATAACTGGAGAATATTCCAAAATGTTTAAGAACTCACATCATAGATCTTGAAGAAATCACAGGCTGAGGAAGGGTTGGTGCATATGGAAGAAATCATGTAAGTACAGGTCTGTTAGTCTAACTGAAATAGTAGGTAATATAAAAATAATTTTTAAAGAAAGAAAGGTATAGGTAGAAATGAGTGGTAAAAAGGAGGATAAAATTCTACGTTTAATAAAGGAAGGTTTAATAAAGGAAGATCATGCTAGATTTGAAAAGTTAATTTATTTTCTAGACAGGAATGAACTAATATTAGTCAAACGTTTAATATGGCTCCTCATGGGAAATTATAAATTAAGTTGGTGAATACAGGATTTCTCTCAGGAACATAAAGTGGATAAGAAGCTATCTAAAATAAGGAACTGAAACAACTGATCTCTGTTGAACAAGAAATATCTGACCAGAAGAAAATCTTAACTGGAATTTTTCAAGTAACTTTTGGAACACATTCTATTATCTTATTTTCATGATACTGGTTTAAGATTAACAGTCAAAAGTTAAATTTATTGATGTCACAAATTTGGGAGACTGTCAAACAGGTAAAGACTGGAATGCTATTCAGACACAAAATCATGACCTTAAAGAATGAAAACATAGCCCATGATTTAAATGCATATTGCACAATCTGAAATCACACTGTTGTGGAGTAATAGCAAAATTACTTGGACGTTGTTGCAATAGATTAATCTTTTTCAATCTGAAATTTATCAAACTGATCTACAGTGAAAGATGAAAAATAGGAGAGTTGTATTTAAATGTTTAATCAGAAGGATTTTTTTTTCCATATCTAAGTCTGACTGGTGCTCTGAAGAGAACAAGTTCTTATATTTGATTTGTACATACCTGCCTAGGTCAAGGTTTCATGTATCTGCATAAATTTTTAAAACATCACTGACTAATAGTCAAATGAAACTGGTTTATGTCCCACTGCTGCTGGGAATACCGAACTTGCAAACAAAATTCTCAGGCTTGCAAAGTGGAGATAAAATTGAAAGAGAGCAGATACATGCATTTGTGCCTCTGAGCACACTATGTCTGAAGGACAGTGACTGTTCAGTACACCTCCCTGGCAGGCAGCATTGCAGCAAATGCACTTTGCTCTTGTCCTGCTCCAAAAGTCCCACTGGCATCTCAAAAGACTCCTAAGAGGCACTGCATGCTTATTTACCATCCACTTTTGTTTATTCAGCAGATCTTTCTCCTTCTCTCATATTATTTTATGCATATGATACACATTCTGTACTGATACACAGAGTATCAGTAATTAAGGTAATAAAGAAAATAGATCAATTTCATATTAGGTAAGTGTCTCTACTAGAGACAACAGGTCAAGCTTTATGAACTGTTTCAGTAAAATATTTTGATTGGTCATGTCAGTCAATCAGAGGTTATGGGTATAGCATCCTTTCACATTTATGGCACAGCAATGATATGCAGATGGTGATTTTGCAGATGCCTTACAAAATCACCTCTAGTTGTCCAGAGTTAACAGACTGTGAGTACCCTTCCATTTTTGCAAAACACAAATTTTTATAAGGGTCATGGGCAGATATATTTATTTTTTTCCTATAAGACTATATAATATGTACATTATACAGAAACAATATAACATTTTTTATTATCTACATTTTTTGTTATTTTAAAGTCAAGTCTGTCCGTTAGAGTCAGAATATGATTCATCATGACTTTCAAGGAACACCCTGCAGCTGTGTGGCATATTCTTTCGGAGCTAAGAGAGACGAATCTGTTTTGTAAATTCATGAAATCATGGATCTTTAGAATTGTGCTCCAACCTTATTCTAAAAGGTTATTAGGGATAAAAATATGTTTTTTTTTTTTTTTAATTTGCTTGTTTGTTTGTAAAGATAGAAATAAATCTTTATTTAAGTAGCAAAATAATTTGTCTCTAGCATAGAGAAGACATACTTTTTGATGACTGACTACTTGGTGGATTGGAGGAGTGCACATAAACACCTATGGTTCAGAAGAAAAATTATTCCTTGGAAAAATGTATATTCTGATTTACAGAAGAAACTACTTTAAAAAGAGGCTGTTATAGTTTCATTTCTCAGCATGTGATGTTGCAGCATATCTGTTACCAGATTTTTTTAGTAATTAAGATGCGTAAGTGTGTGTAGATAGGGTGAACAGAATAAGCTCAAGTTACAATACCCACTTTGAATGCTAGATATTCATTAACCTGGCAGCAGAACAGGTGACCTTCTACTATAGTTGCTATGAAAAGTATATAAAGCTCTATATAATTAATTATGTCTCTCTTTTTCTTTTATTCTCACAACAAAGAGATGGTGCCCTGTTTTTCCAGTGTTATCATCTACATTTTTGCCAATGATATATTGCATATACATTCTATTGTCAAATGGTAAAGGAATGAATAGTAATTTACTTGCAGAGATATCATATACAAAAGCTATGCATTTGTTAAAAAGATGGGGGGAAGATAACTTTTGAGACCTTGCTTATAGATTAAAAGGAGACCTTAATAAAGAAAGAGTTCCAGTCTGCATTAGTTATTCTGGCAGGTATAAAATCTGGGATCACAGAATGTGCAGAGTATTTCTCCAACAATCTACTATATATAAGCAAAGCTACAAGGAGGCTAAAGTGAGGATCATAATCTCACTTAACAGTAAGGTTTTTGTTGTGAAACTGTTAGTCTTTTTAATGCAAACTCCTTAAACTGTTTTTCCCAAGGGATGTACAAATTGCCCATTTAAAAACTATGAAATTGAAATTTGTTATTAAAGATCTCACCTGAATCTATGTATTAAAAAACTAACGTTGAGACATTTTTTTTTTCCCTATGCTCATGTAAGGTTCCTAGATTTACCCACTTGCACAAGTCCCCTTGCACAGACTTCTTAAACAGTTTTCTACTTTTCTCTAACAGACATAAATAACTTGTTCTCCTTTTCTAGTAAAACAACTCTCAGTATCAGAGAGGAAGTTTTTACATGAATGGAAGATTATTCTTTTGTCTTTCATTAATGTTAGTACTAGAATAGGTAGACAATGTACCTGATTTTGAACTCTTATTTAAAAAAAAAAAAAAAAAAAATTGCTCTGGCCTCTTGAATAACAGTCATCCTTACTCTTAACTATCGTCACTGTTCCTCCACTGTGATGAACCTTGAATATCAGTGTGAGAAACTCCCCAGCATATATCATTTCTCATTCTCTTTGAATGAGAAAATTGACTTGTCCAAAACTAGGATTCAAATGATACTGTTAGTACAGTGAATGACCAGGATATAAATACAAGTTGATTGCATAATTATTCATGCAAGTAATTTTCTTTTTTCTTTTTCTTTTAATTTGCATAAAAATTTACCATTTTTTTATAACCCACATTTTTATTATTTTGACAATTAACAATGAGCATAGGGATTAGAGAGGTGAATTTGTTAGCTAATAGTATAGGAATTAAAGTTAGGATAGAAAATATGCTGAATGTCAAAGAAAAATGCTTTCAAGAAAATAATAAATAAAGTTCATTCAACTCTAAACAAGTTTTAGAGTTTTAACAATGACAACTCCAGAAAATCCTTAACTGTTTATCAGAGATGATTCAGGCCTACTTTTTCTGATACAAGGCTGTTGAATGCTAGACCAAAATCATTGTGGTGGGTTGAACATCTAACAGATCCAGGCCTTGGTGAATGTCCATATCCTGATTTGACAAGGAGTTAGGATTTAAAAACAGTTCTCATTCCTTCCTGCACATTTTTCCTCTCACTACAGGAAATGCGAAAGGAAAATCCAATGCCAAAACCATATAGAGACCATTGCAACCTTGCAGCTGCACAACACCTCTCCTCTTTGCAGGAACACTAGGAGTCCCACAGCATTCCCTTCTGGTGGGAGTTTATAAACCCCTTCTTTATAGTGGATCTTTCTGATGTTCACACAATTTACTAAGGGGTAAGGTTCTTTCTAGAGAAGACAAAACTCAGCCAGAAGTCTGTGACCCTGAGTGCTTCAGTGCCTCCAATCTTGAGTTAAGCTCAGAACCTCTAAGGGAATGGATTAAAATCACCCAAAGGCTGCTGAAGGACACTTGTGACTTGTTTTCTGAACAGTCTCTCTTATTCTCTCTGCAAGCTCAGGCACGTCTCAATAGCCCAGACGTCCTTCAGACTTCCTTTGTTTTGATTTACATCACAGTCAGAAAGGGTTAGACATGTCAGCACAGTACACCCTTGCAGGATTTCAGAACCTGAAGCCCAAAGGACAAATCTGTAACGGCTGAGTCTAAAGTCAACTTCTTTCACGACACCATACCTATTTAAAAAAATTGTTCCTAGTACATTTTTCTACCTTTACCTCAGAGTGTCATGTTCTAGAAAGTGTGCTTCTCCTCTGAGCCATATTTCACTCTTTTGTGTCTGCTGTGGAGGTCTGTTTAATCTCAGTGTCTTTACATATATCTTTTTCTTCTGCTCTTCCACCCAGTGTGAAAATATTTTCATATATCTCAGAGCTTAATCAATCTATAGTCGATACTTATTCACATATGTAGTGTGTAAAAAGTACCATACCCTTTATACAGTCTTTAACTTTCCCCATATTCTTTTAATGTTATTCTTACATATCATTTGTCTACATTGTTATAGACACTTTACAGATCTTAATCTATTAAAAAATAAAACTGTGTACGTATAAATATGCATATATATCCTTTCAATTATTTGAAAAAATCTCTATTGGAGAGAAAGTTTGTAAGGATATAATTTAGCACTATGGGAAATTTCACAGTCTAAAATTATCGATAATCATGTTGATATATGCAGAGAATACTTCGGCTTTAAAACTACAGCCTAGCTGCTGATACTGCTCTAAAGAACATATGGAATGTGCCAAAACAATACTTCATCTGCCATAAGTTGCCTTAGCAAAGGGCAACTTATCAAAGTTAGCAACAGAAAATATTTCTAAAAAATAAGAGGTGATTAGTAGACATTTTTTGTTTGTTTGTATCATAAGGATGTTTAACAATATAAAAAACTTAGGGACAGGGTTTAACAGACATGGTGTTGAAGGCCTTGCCATTGGACTCAATTATCTTGAAAGTGTTTTCCAGTCATAATGATTCTATGATTCTATGATCTGTTATGTTAAATTATTTTTACAAGTCTTAAAAAATCCAAAAGACTTGCCCAGGAAAGTGTTCTTTCCCTCAATATTTGCTAAGTTATTATATGTGAATTTTACATTTTGAATGAAGGATATAAGAAAAAAAGTTCTAGAAAGCCTTCTGGAGAACTTCAGGATAAAATTATGTTTCTTCACTAGACTAAGCTAGCCACACAAGCAAAGGTTGTAATAGATACCACTAAATACTATTACATGGCTAGCTATACCTATACAAAGCTATTTTTCACAATAACAATATACAATAATTGCACAATAATGTAATTTTTATCTTAAGACTGAGTACTCTCAGAGTATCTATTCAACAACTCTCTGTTATACATACATAGGCAACTAACAATGTTAGGTTTTTTTTTTTTTTTTAGGTTAAGCGGTCAAGGCTTTTCTTTTAACTGAGGTTAAAGACATCCACAAGCCTACTATTTCCAGGTGTCTATACATCTATCACATATAAAACAATGTTTTATATCAGTGGTACCTTCAGGACTCAACAATAATCTTTTAAGTTCTGAGCAAATCTTCTTGTGTATCTACGGTTCTGCCATGATCTGCATCCATTTTGGGACATTCTTTGGGGAACTGACCATGTATTACTTTTCTGTACGCTCAGAAGAGAATTTTGAATTGTCACTGACCTTCTTAAAGAGTTAGAAGTTTTAGCCTTATTCTAGCTTTAAGGAAATACTAATCATTTACCAGTTCAGACTGACAAATCATTGTCAGTGTGCAGTGCTTGTGAAATGGATAAATTCACCTAGAAAACATCTTGTCACACATCTTGTGTTCTCCTAGCTGATGATAAATTACCTACTGAAAGGACAGGGAGAAAGGATATAAAATTGGTAGTAAAAATGATTACCTCTTTATCTTTTTCTGTTTGATAACCAAACCAAATATAATTAACATATTAGCGAACTCAGTTTGTTTCTCATATTTTAAAATGTCACGGCAACTCTTCAACAGCTTACGATATCAGATATAGGAGTGCTAAAATTAGCAATAGCACAAGTATATGGGCCATGATAACAAAAGTACTGTTGAGGAATATTGACCATCACCTAGTTAAAATTTCTGATGCCATCTTCAGCCTCTAGGGCAAGTTTGGTTCTCTCAAGTAAATAAAGTTGGCAAATTTTTCTATGTTTGAAAAAAAATGCTCAGAAGATTGCTCAAAATGAAACCTAAAAGTTGTGGAGCTTCTATTTACATGTGCCTAGAAAAACTGTTCTTTTATGACAGAATAAATAAAATAAGGAAGATGTATATATGATAGCATAGCTATACTTGAAATAATGCTATTCAGCAAACAGAATTCAAAAGTTCTGCTTGCTACTATTTAGGGTAGAATAATTCTTATTCTATAGTCATATATAAATTTTCACCATCATCAGTGACAGACAGGCATTACTATACACCCAAAATCTCCCTCACAAATATCATGGGCATTTATAGAATCATAGAATCATAGAATCATAGAATGCTTGAGGTTGGAAGGGACCTCAGAGGTCATCGAGTCCAACCCCCCTGCACACGCAGGGTCACCTAGAGCACGTGGCACAGGGCTGCATCCAAGCGGGTTT
>VZSG01001869.1:2234-12342 GCA_013398315.1 Nothoprocta pentlandii
GGAGGATGTTGCCAGCAGGTCAAGGGAGGGGATCCTGCCCCTCTCCTCAGCTCTGGTGAGGCTGCACCTGGAGTACTGTGTGCAGTTCTGGGCTCCCCAGTATAAGAGGGACGTGGAGCTTGTCGAGAGGGTCCAGAGAAGGGCAACCAGGATGATTAAGGGAATGGAACATCTCTCGTATGAGGAAAGACTCTGTGAGTTGGACCTGTTTTCTCTGGAGAAGAGAAGGTTGAAATGGGATCTGATTAACATGTACAAATACCTGAGGGGAGAATGTAGGGAGGATGGGGCACCTCCCTACATTCTGGTGCTGATGGGGCACCTCCCTACAGCACCATTCTTCTCAGTGGTGGCCCATGACAGGACAAGGGGCAATGGGTAGAAATTGAAACCCAGACAGTTTCATCTCCATATAAGGAAGAACTTCTTTCCTGTGAGGGTGTCAGAGCAGAACAGGCTGTCCAGGGAGGCCGTGGAGTCTCCTTCTCTGGAGATCTTCCAAATCTGACTGAATACCGCCCTGTGCCCCATGCTCTGGGTGTCCCTGCTGGAGAAGGGGGGTTGGACTAGATGATCCCTAGAGATTCCTCCCAACCTTAACCATTCTGTGGTTCTGTGATTCAAGATTAACTGAATTGCTTTTATGAAGGTATTCTTGAGATCATGCTTATTTTCTGGCATAAGAAGTAAATTTTATTAACTCACTTTGCCAACATACTTGGTTGGTTTTAATGTGATGCTCTGTTAAATGCCTGTGCTTTTCTGGGTACATACAAAGATGAATACATTTTTTTAACAGTTAACCCTCCATTTGCAGGTTTTTTTGCAGAAACCATTGTTTAGCAACAGAAGAGTGTTACGCTTCCCATAAATATCCCTTTATATGTCAGCTATTCAGGCTTTGTAAATATCTTTTCTTTCAGAATTGCCTGTCAGGGAAGAAGTTTTATGGTAATACTTATAACTGTTTTTTCAGTTTGTGTAAGTATATGCTGAGAGGATTTAAAAGTCATTATTTCTGAGGCTAATACTTGTCTTTTTTATGCATGCTCAGTGATAATGTTGTGTCTCCATTTGTACCTCTGTAGCTTTAAACTATATGTCTTTAAACTATATGTCCAACATTAAATGATTTATCTTTATCCTAATATATTATCCATGTTCCTGGCATCCTCAATTCTTTTTCAAATTTAATCATGGAATCATAGAAGAGTTGAAGTTGTAAGGGATCTATGGAGATCATTTAGTCCCGAAACTCATGCTGTAGGAGGATCATCTACAGCACATTATCCTGGATTGTATCCAGATGGCTTTTCAATATTTCTGAAGATGGAGACTAAGGCATTTTCTCCTTAGTAGTAGCCAAAAAACAGATGTGTAGAAGAGAATAAGATTAGGGTAAATATACATGAAACTTGTCCCAGTTTTCCCACGGTGTTTACTTATTGCTAGCTCAGGAGCTCTCTTATTTGAATTTGTGATTCAGCCTTCTGGGTTATTACTTAACATACAAACAGATGTTCCAGCATCAACTGTAGGAAAGAGGAGTGAGTGATGAGCTAATGGAAATATCTTAAGCCTGTACTTCGCTGAAGATGAAACTTTCTCAAATCACAGAACCAAGCACTATAATGGTGAGTGACTTTAAAATTATGGATATATATATTGGTTTTGGTCAATGTGGTTTATTGTGAAAAATGTAATTAATAGCTAAAATATTTAAAATACAGTTTTGTAGGATCACAGATAGGTAGTGTTGGAAGAAACCTTTGAAGGGCATCTTGTTCAACCCAGCTGCTCAAGCAGGCACCCAAAGCAAGTGGCCCAAAGTCTGTGTCTGTTCAGATTTAAAATACCTCCAAGGCTGGAGACTCTACCACCTCTCTGTGCCCCCTGTTCCAGTGTCCTGATATTTCTCTTCACCAGGCAAATCAATCCCAGCAGGCTCAGTCTCTTTTCATATGACAGATGCTCCAGTTCATTATCTGTGTGACCTTCCACTGGGCTTGCTCCATGTCTATGTTGTACTGAGGAGCTCAGCCCTGGACACAACATTCCAGATATGGCTTCACCAGTGAAGAGTAGCAGGGGGAAGGATCAACTGCCTTCACTGCATCCAAGGATAGTGTTGATCTTTGCAATGAGTATGCATTAATGGTCCTCCTTCAGCTTGTCCCCCAAAACTGGTGGACAAGCTTGTCCCATGTACTTGTCCATGAGGTTATTTCTCCCTACATGCAGGATTCTATTCAACTTGATGAGGTACCATTCTGCTGATTTCTGCAGCCTGTTGAGGTCTCTCTGAGTAGAAGCACGGTCCTCTAGGGTACCAGCCACTCCTCCAAAATTTGTATTGCTTGAAAACTTGCTGAGCGTATATTTGGTCCCATCATTCAGATGGTTGATGAAGATGTTAAACAGTGCTGGACTGTGACAGACATTAGCCATTGGTCTCTATTGAATGTTGTGTCATTGATCACCTTATGAGTCCAACAGTTCAACAATTTTTTCAGTTGATCCCTTATCTAGTTTGTACTCAGCCTGTATATGAGGGCTGATAGCACAGTGTTCAAAAGCTTAATAGAATGAAGATAAACAACTATCACTGCTTTCCCCTCATCCAGCAAGCAACTGATCTCATCACAAAAAGCTATCAGGTTGATTAAACGTTGTTTTCCCTTCATAATTTCATGCTTACTACACTGAATATTCTTTCTGTGCTTTGTATGTCTAGAAAAAAAGTATTCAGGATTATCTGCTCCGTGACATTCCCAGGAAGTGAGGCAAGCTTGACTAGCCTGTAGATCTCTGTATCTTCTTTGTTGTCCTTCTTGAAGAAGGGGATGACATTAACATTCTTCAGGTCCTGAGAAGCCCCTCTCAAACACTGTAACCTTTTCAAAGGTAATCCAGACTGACTGTGCAGTGGTCAAATGGCTGAATTTATGATCTCTAAACCTCTTCGTATATAGCAAAATAGGACTACTTTAAGTGCTTAGGTCTTTGTTTTATTAATGTGCCACAACCCTCACTTTTAACCATGAAGTGTTGACTCTGAGAAAAACCCTCATCAAGTTCATATAACTGAAAGCAACAGGAAAAATGATAGTGCTTGAAGTACATACGAAAAGGAGCATTATAAATGCTGACAATGATGAGGTCAATGTGTTGTTCAAGACAGTTGTAGCTAGTGGCCTCATTCATCATAATAACAAAAATACAGACAGCTCTCTGTGGTGATTCATCTGTGAAGTGATGGGTCAGCGATGATAGGTAGCTGGCAGGAGATGCTTGAAATGTTCAGAGCTTTCAAAGTGAGCCTTGTCATGTTTTATTCAAGCTGCCTGTTGGATGAACAAAGGTTGTGTATTGAACTGCAGGTTTACAGGCGTATTTAGTAGTCCTTGAAATTCTGACTAGTGATAATTTGCCCAAATCTCCACAGACTGTGATGGAGACATGGAAGATGAGGGAAAGGTGAGAAGTCTTCAGGTAGACCTTGCTTTTCAAAGCTCTTCAAAGTTCGTTCATATGCAGGTACATTGAGGAGCCATCTAGGACACAGAGGGAAAGGATGGATTTATTTGTGATGTGCTTTTGGAATAAAATTAGCCCAGAGGGTGGTGAACAAAAGTGGTTTTAAAGCTGTAAACTTTAAAGCTGTAAGTCAGCTATCTGCTTTATGTATAGAGTAAATTAATGCTAATTAATAGACACAAATCTAGTAGCTTGTGTGGCTCGAAAAGCTATAAAGAAGATATAAAGACAATGCATGTATTTCAAAAGGAAGTGAAATAAAGTTTCAAATTTGGCAATGGTAGGCTGAAAAGAAAAAATATATGTAGAAATGTGATAATTTTCATGAGACTTGGCTTTTGCTTATTCATTGCTGTGAAACTGGGAGGAAACCTCTGAAGGCGGAACAGTAGCACAAACTCAACCTGTGTTTTAGTTTACAGTTAGTGTCAGTGCTTTCCCTGTAAAACCTGTTCCTCCAGAGTGCATAATAGCTAGAATGAATATATTAATTCTGGCCTGATGGTGTTCCGTGGCATTTTGGTCCAGCAGCACAAACAGAGCACAGATATAGGCCAAATGAAAGTGAACTGCAGTCAAGTGCAAGAGTTTGGCTTCCATTCTGATCAGGGCCCCTTGTAATCTGAGCAGTTGCAGGACGAATTAGCAAAGCTGCAATTTCAGTTCATTTAAGATATCTGTGGCCTGAGGCACCATACTGCAGAGCTATGGAGAAATGTGGTGATAAGCAAGTGACAAGACATTGCAGAAGCTTTCAACTCTAATGGAATGTTGGGGAAATTGGTGATAAAGATCTAAAACATGGGAGCTGTAGGGAATCATGAAACACGAGTGGGTAAAAAGACAATCTGGCTCGTGATTATTGGGTAAATCCTCTACCTTCAGAGTGGAAGAACTAGCAGAATAATGAAATATTAATGCCATTCTGTAGAGAGTGAACCCTTCTCCAGACAACTGGACTTCCCTCAGGACCCCAACATGTTGAAAAGGGAACACCTTCACAGTGATTTCTCCATAACTGATGAGACATTGAGGATTCAGAATCCATAAAACATCAGTTGTATTCTCGTGCTTGACGACAGCAAATTAGGTTGAAAAAAATTTCAATGTGGGAGTGAGCAATAAATATGTGCTACATCTGGGGTCCTTGTGCTTTTATGATTCCCCTTAAGGAAGTGACCATTCAAAAGGATACCAAATGCAGTGCCATCCTTGGCGCCATGCCACAGGAGCTCAGGCCAGCCGTGGGTTGTCAGAGCCTAACCCTGTTATTTTAGATGGGGGAGATATGACACAAGGAAAGGCAGATAGCATTGCAGATGGGAAAGTAAGTGAAGTCCAGCCCTGCACAGCTTGGAGGTCATCCCCATGGAGGGCTGGGACATCAGCAAGATTGCCTGTTATGCTGGAGAGCTGCAAATCACTGATTCCTTGTTAGACAGTGAGCACTGGGGTTTAATGCAGATACTACTGGAGTCCCTGAAGACTCTTGGGTAAATCTGTATCTGTTCCAGTCAACTCCAGTGCAGGGAAACTTCTCAGATGTGCTGTGGAGAATTCCACTGTGCACACACATGGAGAGGCAGTGCTACCCATACTAGGTTTCTGAGAAAAACTGAAGTGTAACGAAAGTTAGAAAGGTAGGGAAGGATAGGGAATAGCTTTTAAAAAGACAGAACTTGTGAAAAAGTGCTTTAACATATATGCCTATGCATTTTACACCAAAGTATTTATAAACTGCACCCAGGCAGAAAGTTATTTTGGTACCTAAGTACATATATATGTTTTGTATTTTTTTGTATACTGTATTCCTAGATGTCAGGATATTTACAATAGATTGAAATTTAATTTAAGAGCACAATTTTGTAGTAAGCAAAGAAGAAAAATAAAGGCCAGAGGTTTTATTGTCTGTCACATCCTTGTAGTAAAAGAAATACAAGAAACATGTTTATGTCCTTCATATATCTGAGAGATATATGATTAGGAGGAATTCAGTTATAGTTCTCAATTTGTCTAGGACAAGCTTGGAAAAGCCCCAAGGACATGCAAACATAAATCAGAAAAAATAAAAAGAGAGAATCTGATTTTAAAATATACCCTTTTTTTTTCCATATATGATTATGTTTGTAAGAAGATTCTAAGGATTTGGTCTTTCTCCCAGCAGGAAATCAAAATGCCATTTCACAACTGTAGTTGCCATAGGATGGCATAGGATGGAACTGTGATCTGGTAGTCAGTTCTATGCAATATTTTTTATTTAATTTTGGGATGATTTTCAGTTTTTATAAGCTTAAGCCCTTGTGACTTGTAGCTATAATTAAAACAGTAAGTAATGTCAACATGAAAGCAACATTCTTAAATATGTTCTGAACAGTAAGTTGTATGTCCCCTAAAGTCTGTCCAAGGACATAGCATCCAAGCATGATTATGAAGTAAGCCAAACCATGGAGTGGGAGTCTCACATGCATTCAAGAGTTTTTGACTCATTTTGCCAGATTGTTATTGCAGTTCCATCTCAATAAGTTAGGACAAGTTTGGAGAGTTGCTCTACAGAGAAGGACCTCGGCGTCATGGTGTATGACAAGTTGACCATGAGGCAGCACTGTACCCTTGTGGCCAAGAAGGCCAATTGTTTCCTGGGGTGCATTAAGAACGGCGTCCCCAGCAGGTCGAGGGAGGGGATCGTCCCCCTATACTCAGCCCTGGTAAGGCCACATCTGGAGACTGTGTCCAGTTCTGGGCTCCCCAGGACAAGAGGGATGTGGAGCTGCTGGAGAGAGCCCAGCGCAGGGCTACGAGGATGATGAGGGGCCTGGAACATCTGCCCTGTGAGCAAAGGCTGAGGGAGCTGGGTCTGTTCAGCCTGGAGAGGAGAAGGCTGAGGGGGGACCTGATCAGTGTCTATAAACACCTCAAGGGAGGCAGTGAGGAGGAGGGGGCGGCCTCTTTTCTGTGGTGGCCAGTGATAGGACTAGAGGAAACAGCCACAAACTGAAGCACTAGAAGTTCCACAGGAACTTAAGGAAAAATTTCTTGACAGTGAGGGTGCCAGAGCCCTGGAATAGGCTAGCCAGAGAGGTTGTGGAATCTCCTTCTCTTGAGATCTTTAAAATCTGCTTGGATGCAGCCTGTGCCACGTGCTCTAGGTGACCCTGTGTGTGCAGGGGGGTTGGACTAAATGATCTCTAAAGGTGCCTTTCGACCTTAAGGATTCTATGATTCTGTAACAACTGATATCAGTTATGATTGTGTGCCTCCTAGATCACTGATGCCTGAAGATGAGAAAGGCCTTCTCCTCTATGCTTCTGTAATGGCAGTTGTAAAGAATTAAATGCTGCTATGCTCTGTATTGGAGAATGTTATTTATGTAGCTTCATTTCAGCCTTTCAGAGCTTTTCATCATATGACAGAGCCTTGCCATATGGATTCTTTGGCTCACAACAGAATGCAAGAACCCAATGAAATATATCACTGACCCTAAAATGGTTGTACTTTCTTCTGCTTTACATTAGAAGCTTCTGTGGCTGCACATTTCAGAGATATTCAAAGCTCTTTGTGATCTCAGTATTTCCTGTAATGTTAAGTAACTCAGGATAAGAGAGGATTGTGAATGTTCAGGTTATAACTTGAATTTACAACCTTGACAGCCCCATTTAGATACAATGCCAAAAGGATCTTGGCACATTTAAACAACAATAGGATGAAGTGATATAACCTCTTAAGGGACAAAAGGAATCAAGCTATCTTTTCAAAAATATTACTTTAATATGCTTTCCTAGGAATATCAAGTCTAAATATGGCAATCTCATGGTGAAATTTCTCCAGGGATCTTACTTTAAAGAAAGCTCTGATATGATAAAACTGCTGGGGGGAATCAAAATAAGGGCTAAGAGTGGAAAGAAGATTCAGATTCTCTCAGCCTTGTATCTAAAGATTTATTGTATACCTAGAAGGAAAAAAAGAATGTTCATTAAATAATGGATTGCGATTTCATAATTTAAAGTGCATGATGCACTTTTACTCTAATGCTAAACTTGACATTGTTAAATAATATCAGTGAATTTATTGTTCTTGTTTTTTTGTTGGAATGAATTCTGTTCCCTCTGGGCAAAATGAAGAGCAGAATTCAATCTTGTAACACATCCTACTACATTAACAAGATTTAGCAAGGAAAGATTAAACAAGGAAGATGTGCACTGAATAGGGTGGGTGATTTAATGGAAATTCTCAATGCTGTCTTTGCCTTAATCTTCACTGAAAGATTGCCCAGAGACAGGATTCTAGGAGGAAGAAAATGATCGGTAGTGGAAGACAGTCCAGTCAAGGATTATTCACACAAACAGAATCCATGCAAATCTATAAGCCTCAGCATATTGCACCTGAGGCTGCTGAGCAAGCTGATTAATGTCTTGGCAAGGTCACTCTAGAATCTTTGAAAGACTGTGAAGATGAGGGGACATTCCAGACAATGGGGGAAAGGTAAATGTCATGCCCATCTTCAGAAAGGCCAGGAAAGATAATCTGGAAAACAAGCCAGTCAGTCCCACTTTTGTCCTCCAGTGAGTCTTTTCAGCACTTTTCTGGGCACATGAGGGAAATGGAGATTGGGAACAGTCCCCAAATATTTATTATGTGTAAATCATGCCTGACTAGACAGGTTGCCATTTGTTGCAAAATGAATTTGTAGATGAGAGGGAAGTAGTGGATGCCATTTACCTCAACTTTAGAAATGCTTTTGGCTCTTATCCCAGAGTATTCTTATATCCAGATTGGGATGTTATGGTCTGCACAGGTGGATGATCAGCCAGAAAAATACCTGGTCATACCATGATTATACAGCATGGATTGTAGTTAATGGGTCATTCCTGCTTGGAAGCCTATTCTAGATGGGGACTCACAGTATCTCTTCTGTGACCTGTCCTGTTTAACATCTCTTTCAGTGACCTGGTGGAGATGCTGGAGTGCATTCTCGTCAAGGATGCAGATGAGACCACATAAGGGTGGAGCAGCAGTTGATAAGTACTAGAGAAGTGCTGCCATTGAAAAGACTCTGGTCAGGAAGAGGGAGCTGACAGGAACTCTGTGACATTCAACCCAGAACAAAGCCCACCCTGTCCTGGGAAGGCAGATCCGCAGCACCAAAGCCATCTTTGACAGCAGCTCTGTGGATAAGCCCTGGGCAATAGGGAATATAAAGGTCCTCGACAGTGTGATTAGGGCAAACTCAGGGTCAGGACCCCTTTGCTCAGCATTGTCACACCCCATCTGGACGCTGTCTCTGCTTTCGGCTCTCTGTTCAAGAAAGAGTCTGACAAACGGCAATAGGCTCAAAGGAAGCTACCAAGAGATGAGGGCTGGAGCCATTGCCCTACAAAGGGATGCTGCAGGACTGGACTGGTTCTGCCTATAACACTTCAGTACATCAAACAGCAGCTCCTCAGACCTATAAGGAGATGATCAAGGAGATGGGCCCCAATTCCTCACAGCAGTGCCTGGAAGGAAGATGACAGACATAGAGCTTCATAGAAGCTGAAACTGGAGGGTTCCAGTGAAGCCTAACAATATCCTACTAAGGATAACCCACAGGGGTTGTGCAGTCTCCATCCCCTGCGGTTTCAAGCGCTAAGTAGAACTTGATGCTGCCCACAGTCTGTGCATGAAGATGGTTCAGATCCCTCCTGGGGACTTGGCCTCCCTCAGCATCTCAATGGTTTTGAGAAGCAAGAAATCTTACAACATTATTTTTTGAAGTGTGATTGGAAGTTTCATATAAGCACAATTCAGATTAAGCAGTAGATGGATTTTTAACACAAAATGTGCTTTGGTATGATATTTTGTTATTTTAAGCAATAAATTGGATGAATCAAATCTGCAGGAAAGCAGTGGGTGGCCTCTTAGCTAACTAGAGTCTGCACATCAGGTGCCATGGCTTTTGCTTAGACTCATTTACACCTCTGCAACGTGTCTGTGAAAGTGTTAGCATTGATATTGCTATATACTTTAAATCCATTCTGTGTGAGTGGCAGTCGCTACTTAAAAACTGAAGTCCCGCTTTGCTCTCAGACAACCGTGAAGTTTTAGCAATTTCTAGAAAAGTCCTCTTAACAACTTCTTGCCTGACTTTCAGACTGAAGGAGGCTTGGTGGATGACCCTTTAGGTACATCTCTGAAACTAGCCCCCATGTTCCTTTTAAACTTTACCAAGAATCCTACAGCTGAGGATCCTGACTTCTGAGTGATTTCCACAGCATTATTTTGCTGTATGATGATATTAGTGTTGCTTTTGAGGTATCAATATTGACATATGTTATTATTCAGTCTAATATAGACAGATACTTTTCTATGCTACAGAGCATATTTATTTTATGTGTGTGGGATATTTTGCAGTAGTGGCTATCATGCTAAGGAAGAAGCAGAGGTCTGCAGATTGATTTAAAATGGCATTTTGGTATCAATGAAATTTAAAAACTGCCCTGTTTTTTAGTTTTTATTTTCTTCTTCTTTACCTTATAGTAATTTAATACATTACTTCTTTTCTTGCTTTACATTCTTTTGGTGCTTTTTTTTTTTT
>VZSG01001874.1:7637-20712 GCA_013398315.1 Nothoprocta pentlandii
GTGATTTTAATTGCCCCTCTGTTTCTTGTTGTTATCCTTCCTGGAAAGTTTTAATTCCCTTGGCTGCCCATTATCTTTTAGAAAGCTTTTTCATTTTTGCATAGCTCCCCTTTTTGAACTCTGATCAGAGCTGTCGTGGATATTTGAACCATTGTTGCCCTTATAAAAATGCTGCATCTGTGTCTTTTTAACTGTGCAAATCTATTTCTCTGTTCTATTCAGGGCCTACAGAGATGCTGCTTATCATCTTGTATATATCTGTAACTAGCTGCTCCATGAAACAGTTAGAGATTATATCTAAAAAGAAAAACAGGTGATTTCTGCATTACATCCCCGGGTGACATTTACCCAAACCACATTTCTGTAATATTTTCTAGGTCCTATTTCTCTCATCATATTTCTGCCAGCATTATCATTCCAGTCAAGTGATTTCTTATTTTAAGATTAGATATTCTTCCTACCTTATTTCTTCTAGCATAGATGAATGTGTATCACTGTTTCAATTCTTTTCTACATTTAGAGTCTCCATTTAATGGGTACCCTTTCATTTGATACATGATCTTTTCATCCTGTGCTTATCGTTGTCTTCTTAGACATACAGAATTTGCATCCCTGTATATATAAACAGTATGGGTAACTACCCATACTCCATGTTCTTCCATAGATATTGACCCTTCCCCAAAATTCTCACTATGTTCTTTAATTGACTGAGTTGAGCCTGTTTAACTTGGAGAAGAGAAGGCTGACAGGGGATCTGATTAACATGTTTAAGTTCACAAAGGGAGAATGTAGGGAGGAAGGGGTCAAGCTCTTCTCATTGGTGGCCAGTGACAAGACAAAGGGAAATAGGTATAAGTTGATACACAGGAAGTTCCATCTCCATGTGAGGAGGAACTTCTTGACTGTGAGGGTGACAGAGCCCTGGAACAGGCTGCCCAGGGAGGTTGTGAAGTCTCCTTCTTTGGAGGTCTTCCAAACCCGCCTGGATGCCACCCTGTGCCCCGTGCTCTAGGCGTCCCTGCTTGAGCAGGAAGGATGAACTAGATGATCTCTAGAGGTCCCTTCCAACCTCAATTATTCTGTGATTCTGTGATTCTGTGTAATTACCAGGAGCTTTGTTCCATTGTTATTAAAATTAGTTGTATTTTTTAATGTTTCTCAAAACCAGACCCATTCATTCAAGCGATTTCTGTTTCTTGTAGGAGAACACCATATGTGCCCTCTCTTCATATATACAACAGCCTCTCAAATTGTAGAGAGATTTAGTGGTCTTTAAGTTGTGGAGCTGAACAGCTTCAATTACACAAAACACTTATTCTGAGGAGGTAGTCGTCCTAGAATGTTGCCCCACACTAACAGAGGAAGTCCTAGAAACTCTGGGAACTGCAAATGGCAGGCTACTACTGCAAACACTTGAGATATGCAGTCTCCTAAGTTTCTTTTAAGGAAAACTAGAAAGAAATTTGTCAAATATACATACTTTAGGTTTTATGATTCAGCAATCCTTAAGGAAAAAGCAAGTAAAATCAAAAGATTTTTTTGAGGAGAAGAGAGTTAACTGGTTCTAATTTTTTGCCCACAAATACATACATATGTTTATGCATAGACACACACACACACATATATGCTTTTTTTTTTTTTTTTTTTTTTTTTTTTTTCAGGATCCTAATTTAATAAACCAGCTAAAAAAAAAATAAATGTGTTCCATGAAGCTTTTTTCTTTTAAGAATCCTGTAGAAAGCCTAGTGTTAATACTACTGAGTGCTCTCTCAGCAAGTTTGCTGATGATATGAAACAGGGAGGAGTAGCTGATACCCCCAGAGGGCTGCACCACCATCCAGAGGGACCTGGACAGGCTGGAGAGTTTGGCAGAGAGAAAACCCACAAAGTTCAACAAGGCCAAGTGCAAAGTCCTGCACTTGGGGAGGAATAACCCCAGACACCTGAACAGGCTGGGGACTGACCTTCTGGAAAACAGCTCTGTAGAGAGGGACCTGGGCTTTGTGTTGGATAACAAGCTGACCATGAGACAGCAGTGTGTCCTGATGGCCAAGAAGGCTAATGGGATCCTGGAGTGCCTTAAGAAGAGTGTCTCCAGCAGGTTGAGAGATGACCATTCCCCTCTACTCATCCCTGTTGAGGCCACATCTGGAGCACTGTGTGCAGTTCTGGGCTCCCCAGTACAAGAGGGATGTGGAGCTGCTGGAGAGAGGCCAGCGCAGGGCTATGAAGATGATCAGGGGCCTGGAACATCTGCCCTGTGATCAAAGGCTGAGAGAGCTGGGCCTGTTCATCCTGAGGAAGAAAATGCTGAGGGAGGATCTAATCAGTGTCTCAAGGGAGGGAGAGGAGGAGGATAGGATCAGCCTCTATTCAGTGGTGGCCAACGATAGGACTAGAGGAAATAGCTGCAAACTGAAGCATCAAAGTTCCACAGGAACTTTAGAAAACATTTCTTAATAGTGATGGTGACAGAGCACTGGAACAGGCTGCCCAGACTGGGAGTTTGGGTGGTGGAATCTCCTTCTCTGGAGATCTTCAAAATCTGTTTGGACACAACCCTGTGCCACCTGCTGTAGGTGACCCTGCATGTGCAGGGGGGTTGGACTAGATGACCTCTAGAGGTCCCTTCCAACCTAAGCATTCTATGATTCTATGATACTGCTTATTTTACTTTCATTTCATGGTGCTACACAATACATTATACAAAAAGTTTTTCAAAAATAAATCTCAGCGAACTTTGCAAAAGCCTGAGTCATTTTCTATCCTTTGCAGATGGGAAAAACAAGGATTTGTTTCAAGATGAAAACAGTGAAATGTAGGCATTCATGCTCAGTTGTTTACTTATAGATATCTACTGGAAAGTCTAGGTTGTAATTACAGTCCATGGAGATTTGCTTGGTACAATAAGTGGAATCCAGAAAATAATGCAATTTGCCATAAAGTAGATATGCATGTTGTCTAAAGATAATATGTTATCTAAAGATAACATGCATGTTATCTATTCTCTGGAAGTCTTCAAAACCCACCTGGATGCCACCCTGTGCCACATGCTCTAGATGTCCCTGCTTGTGCAGGAAAGTTGAACTAGATGATCTCTAGAGGTCTCTTCCAATCTGTGATTCTGACATTCTGTGATTCTGTCATTCTGTAAACACAAATGTGTTGCAGCCTCTGAGACAACAAACAATATTCAAAATATCCATTCACAGATGTCAGATATGACAGGAGACTTGGACCAGAAACATTTTCTGGTCACCCTAGTGTATGTCAGATGTTGTTGCTTGCATTCAAAGAGACAACTGAAGTGAAGCCATAGCAGCAGCCAGTCAGATGACTTTCTCTCCAGTCTGCTTTTATAGTACTGCAAAGAGCTCTGCCGACTAAAAAGGAAGTTTAGGCATAAATTTAGATGTGCTAGTTTTTGAACTGCACATAGCTTACAGACCTGAATGGAACACCTGGGAGAGCAAGGAGTGAGCTTGCATTCAAAGAGCAGTCTGATGTTTTACAGTTCTAGCACTGCTCCCTTCTACCTTCTTGACAGGCATCATCAAATCATTATGGTTGGAAAAGACCTTCAAGGTTGAGCTGTAAACCCTTCAATACCATGTCTGCTCTACAATATCCCTAAACCTCTCATCTACATATTTCTTTAACACTGCCAGGGATGGTGATTCCATCACTTTCTGGGGCAGCTTGACTGACAGTAGGGAGAAAGTAATTTTTTGGTCTGTCCTAGCTTCAGACCTGGCAAAAACTCCCTGTAGGTAAGTCTGACAACTGCCAAGTCCACCATCCATAAAATTAGAGGGGTAACAAGTCCTTCAAATTGTAACTCCTCTGACTGACATTTCAGCTTTCAAAAATGTCCACCATGTCTTTCATCTAAGCACTATAAAATGTCATAAATAACTTTCAAACATAGCTGCAAATATAATTTCATAGCACTGCTTTAAAGCCAGGGAAGGAATAATTTATTGGCACGAAAGAAATGATCAGCAGAACTGAGAAGAGAATGACAAAATCTGAAGTTTCAAGCCATTATTCCTATTTCCTGCACTGAGTAAGATTGAAAATACCTGTGAGAGAGAAGCCCATACCCAACAGACTTGCTTTATGAACTCTTTCTTTTATGTTCTTTTTTTCTACATGTATGTCCTGAACCAAGACATCTTTTGTTTTTTTCTTTTCAGATATTAGTAATTCAGACATATATCAATCATATATCGATCATATCAATCCTTTTTAAGGTTGCATTATTTTTACCTGTGATGGTTTCTAATGTTACAAAAAGGCCTTAAATAAAATATAGTAGTGTCATATTTAAGCATAAAATTAAGCATATCTGAATTCAAACCCTGATTTCAAAGCAAACTATTGTTAGAATCAGCCTTTCTTAGCAGACAAAAAAAAACAGAAAGAAAAATTCATGACAAATAAACAAGTTTAACATTAGTTATTACTTTTTTATATTAATTTCATTTGGCATTAATGAAAGTACTGAACAAGATTTAGTACTGTTTAGAAATCTCTAAGTGACAACTTTGGGCCACATGGCTACAGAAAATGAACCTCATGACCTTGAAAATGAACCTCATGACCTTGAAAAAGAAAAAAATATCTACAGATATGTGAAAGACTAAGGTTATCTTATCTTTTTTATTTCCTGTTTATTTGCTTGTTTGTTTTTTCAAAGAATCATTATTTCTTAGAACATATTCTACCACAGATTATTCACTTGAACTTATTCTGTCAGCTCTTTTTTTCAACATATATTTTCAACAGAAAATCTGATAGACAAAAGGACAGATGAAAACTCTTTTTTATCACTTTTGGAACTTCCAATTTTATTCTCACTACTCACATTTTTGAACCTTATTGCTATGGAAAATAAATATTTTATATCTCTACATGAAACACATTTTCTACATTTGCAGATTCTTTATCATACTCCTGTACTTAATTACAGTCTTATATAAGGCTCTTAAGAGCACTTTACTCATACATCTACAAAAATAAAGTGGAATTTAGGTGCTCAAATCTAAAATTGAATGTGCAATAATATCTTATTTAATTTGCCCTAACCTTTCTACAGAAACTATCTTGACATTTCATTTTTTCACATCAGAATACCCCAGGACCCTAAACTCCTGTTTCTTGGGCTGGTCGTTTTAATGTTTCAGTCTTTGTGAAGCTGTGAATTCTGATATGTAATGAAATTAATTGTATATTAGAGATCAGAGGTTCCACATAACATCCTGATGGGTTTGGTCCAGTGGATGCTTACAGGAAATGGTTAATAGACTCAACTTCATCTGAAATGAGAAAGATCAGTGTTTAGTTATAGTTTTAGTATGCAGTTACAGTTTATAGAGTTATGTAACCATAGTTTAGTTATGCCCATATATATATAACATTTATTTAAATGGTCTGTGCAATGTAGTACTTGTTGGTGCATTAAAAAAATGATGAGAGAAACCCTTTCACTCCTCTCTGCCTGTAACAACTAGAATCCACAAAGGTTGATTTCAAAATGTTGTCATAATATTCAAGCTGCCCTCTCAAAAAAAGAGGGAAATTCTTCTCTATTAGAAGATGTTCAAGAAAGTTAAGCAATAAATCAAGTATAGTGAATCAGGCTAGAAATGCTGGAGACGTAAATGCAAGGGACAACATAAAAACAGCAGTAGTACTGAAATAGAATGATTTTTTTTTTTTTGCTTCAATATGTATCTCTTTCTTGCTATACTTTCAGAGGTCTGTGTTATTTTGGGAAAGTGCATGTTTTCTGAAGTTATTTGAAGAGTAAAACATCTTCAGCAAGAGAGTAGTGTATGTCTTATAGATTTTAAGCTGTAGATTTTCTGTGATCATGTAACCTGCAGTAGTAAGCCAGGATCTCACTTATCTGACTTGTTTGTGAAATCTCTAAGCTCTGACTGATCAACACTATGTTTTAAGGGGAAGACACTCACTTGAAAGTAAAAAAAATTTATGTTGATACAGAAATCATGTCATTTCTAAGTTAAAAATTTTATTAGTTGTCTACTCTCATAGTTAATATTTGTATTTATTAATATCCTTCTTTCTCAATTTGTCAATCTCTTGCTTGCAGTTTTGAACCTTGTTACAGCTACGGACACAACATTAGAGGAAAAGTTCTCTTTCAATAGATACACAAGTGTCATGAAGATGGCACCCTTCATAGATAAATTAAAGAGATCAAGTCTCGCAGTCCCTTCCTCATCAGCCCTTAGGATGGATTTCTGCATTTCAAAACATCCCAGATCTTTTCATGTTCATGAATGTTGCTTTAAAGTAGAAGTGCTAGAACTGGACACAATATTTGAAGAATAGTCTTATTAATTTTGTAAGACTTCCACCTGCCTGCTTTCATTTTACACTCCCTCTCTTGTACATCTGCAGAACATTTTTATTATCTGACATAATTTAGTGTGTTGGGGCTGCAGTTAAAACACTTGTCTCACAATAACTATGAGAGCAGAAAAATAATTTTAAATTGTGAGTCCTATGTTGTCCCATATTCTAAAATATACAGTTAGCAGACCAGGCTTGCAGTAGCAACAGAGTATTATGGAATTCAACAGTATACCTTTGTTAATCTTCAAACTATGCTTTTATTAAAAACTTTTTTTATCTCTCCAGAAAGATCAGCTTTTCCCTGAGCCACAACAACTTCAAAACGTCCATATGTCACTAGAATATCCCTGGTTCACATTGAACCATCTGGTATTCAGCAAGCTGCTCCAGACTTAAAAATCAAACAATTTGTATTGAAATATTTTTATTCATTCAAGATGAAGCAACAAATTTCTGAAGAAAAATGTAACACATTGTCTAAAACAGACTACATTTTGGTTTTGTATTTTTAAGCACTTTGTGTTTTCGAGACAATGCTGTATGGCTCATTCTTGAAGAAAAGATTAGAAGGTTTTGATGATAAACATGACATCTTTGAATTTTGCTAATTTACAGACATCAGAAGATTCCTTTCTTGGAAAAGAAAAGATGTTTCCCTGTGTCTTTCCTGTGGTATCGATAGTATAAGCGCTAAACTCATCAGACTACAGTGCAGCAGACTACTACATTGCAGCAGTCTTAAAACTCTTCTACAAGTGCCTTCAACTTGCTGGCAGCCCAAGCTGTTCCTGGGCTGCTCTTGCCATTGGCCTACCCAGATTCACATAGCACTTTTGTTCTGCAAGTCCTTCAGGCCTTGTGTCAGGGAGTATGTGTTAATTTTCTACTTCACTATAGACCACGTGAGTGGAAGGCATGTACAAAAGGATGTGCTACAAAACTTTCAGGATCAGAGCCTTATGTTTAGCATTATTTTTTATGATTACTCTAAATACCATTTACATTGAACTACTACAACATTTGCCCAGGTGTCAATGAAAGTATTTTAGAAGTTCAAGGATGAAGATAAAAAGGGAAAGATCAAATTTTGCTAAGAACAATTAAAAAGAAAATTGTAGAAGGTGAGGGTCATGGAAAAATAAACTACCTCTTTAGAAAAGATTAATGATAGAAATTCTTTTCACTAGCATGTGAACTAAAGTATCTTAGATTACAGCAGTTTTTCTGGAACAAAATTAAACTAATCAAATAAAACTCTGAAAATATACAGATGTAATATTTCTTACTTTTTTTCCTTATCATATAAATAAAAAGACTAACTAATAATAAACAGCATAATCCAAGCATTATGATTATGTGTTTACCGTCCATATGATACACTTAATATCATTATATTTTATTAGATTTTTCATTGTCCTAGTAAGTAATTTCACAGCACAGATTAGTAGTGAATCTCCCGATAATCAGTTGAAACAGAGGCAGTGTTTGCTCCACTTAAAATCCTTTGACTTCAGTAGGATTGTATTTTAATCTTGACAGGCTGGCAGTGAGGAGGTTCTATATAAAAAAACTCCTATAATGCTGGAAAATGAAGTGAGGCAATTTTTTTTTTTTTTTTAAGGGCAGAAAAAAAAACTGAATGATTATGGTCTTCTTACCAAATACTCAGAGAAACACATTAGAATGGTTCTCATGCACTGAATCCAAGTTTGTTGGTCTATTCTGACACCTTTGCTTCATTTAAACTGATTTAATACAAATTCAGCTTGAAAGTTTTCTTTGCAGAGAGAAAGTATTTGTCACCTACCTCCAGCTATCTAAGGCATCATCGATTTAGCAAAGATTAGAAGTGAGAAATGGCTCCTCTCATTGCCGCCAGCCCTAATTGGCTATAAACTGGGTACTGGCAGGGCCTGTAAATACTCAGATACAGGTTAAGATTTGAGCTTTGCTCTGAAACTGATAAAACATGTCACAACACACCATCTTAGATTATTCAAGTTTTTAACTGAAAAATCTTGATTGGCAACAAAATTTAAAAATGAGCTTCTCTCCTATTAATATCAACCGCAATAACAATGGTTATATGGTTTAGAACTTGAAATAAGTAGAACATATTACCAAGTTAACTGAAATAATTATTAGCTTTACATTTTGAAATCATTCGTTTGACTTTCACATCACCAAAAGAATACTGGCTGTTTGAAATTTATTGTGTGTTTCTGTTTACATTCCTTTTATTCATCACAGCTTTTGTTTTTAATGGAAAGATTTACTTTCTTGAATTAATGAAACACAACATTTTTTTTTCTTTATGCCTTCTTTTTTCTTTTTTTTTTTTGTTTTTTTTTTACACTTTCTTTTTTAAACATAATGCCTAGACTATTTTAAGAAGGTACAAGAAAAATTTATAAGCATTTGAGCATCTGATTTAAGTTTTAGTTTCACATATCAACTAATTAGACAACATTAATGAAAGTGTGAAAAAATGGATTAAAATGCATTAAAAATTTTATGCACTATATATAGATGGTTTACAGACAAAATTACACCAAGAAATTATTTTATGAACTCTATGAATTAATATATTTGAGAATATTATAATTTGCCCACAGAGAATTCAGGAACAGAGAGAGGTGAAATTCAATGAATAATTAGAAAGAGCCTCAGCTCTGTATGGAGTGAACAGATCACCAGATTCTGAGACCTCTTTACAGTGATTATATTGATTAGCTTTAATATATCACCCTTGCATTTTCTTTAACTAGCATAGTCCTAGGCAAGATAGTTATAATTGCCAATATGCATCAAATATTTCTTTTGTGTGTTACTGATCTTCAAACTCAGTTTATCCATTTATATAGGACATCACAGTAAACTTTTAGGCTTATCTTGGTCATATCCTTTGTATCATGTAACATACTCACGTCACCCTACTTATTCTAAATACTTAAACCTCTTATTCTAAATACTTAAACAAAAGTTGAAGTGCTCACTGTATGGAGTGGTAATCTTGGTTTTGCAGATTGTATCACCAGGAACCAATTCAGGTCGATTTACCAGTTAGGTGGAAACGATCTTACAAGCACTTTTACTAATATAATATAACATAATTATGCACACATTTTTTTTTTTTTTTAAGTAATCAACTTGCACCGAAAAGCTTTAATTTCCACACCCTTTAGTGGTCTTGATTAAGCAAATCTGAACATAGCAACACATGCTGGGAGAAAGAGCTTACCTACTTTATAAACTTACAGATTTTATGAGAGTCCACTACAGCTTACAGGAGTACAAGCAATTTGGATCAATTGGCAAATAAATGAGCTGAAGTGCTTAGACGTAATCTACCTTCACTGTCACATTCCTAATATTATTCAAAGAGATCATGTTGCATGAACATTTTTGGAGCACTACTTAGGAGTAATAATTAATTGTTGGGAAATAAAATCAGGTGGGATATCTAAATAATCTCAGATCTGCTCTCTACTCAGCAGATGGTTGTAATTTTCTGCAACCAGAAGAAAGTAAAGAAAAGTTTTGCTGAAGTGAAGAAAGTATTTCCAAAATCTCACTGATTTTTTTCCATAGGTGCTCTGCTGCGTAAATAATTCCTTAAGAACATGTGTTTAAATAGCAAAAACTAAGCTATGTGAATAACTAAGCCATATTATTTTCAAAATTGAATGTGGAAACTATCTAAAATAGTTAAGTTAGTCTATCTGTATAAAGGATAACATAAGGCAACTTTTTAGTTGATTTAGCAACATGATTATCTTGTCAGATATTGATTATGGTTATAAGTAAAAGTTTTATAATAGATGGAAATACCATCAGAATACTTTCAGAATACATACAATTAGACTGAATGAAATTGAAAATTCATGGCACACATGGATATTGTTTTGCTTGAAATATTTATGGGAATACTCTGCTGGTTAAACTTGATAAAGATATGTGGAGGTTTAAAAGGTGAGTTGTCATTCTGTCCAGTTTTTGGTCCAGGACTATATTAACCTTGAATTCAGGATAATATTAGTCCTCCTTGTGCTCTCCTCAGAAATACAGAAGTGTATCATTTGCTGCATGAATACATGAACAGATCAGCAGGAATTTTCAAGGAGATTGACATTAATGAAAAATTAAAAAAAAAAAAAAGTTCCTCTCATATAGAATACTAAGTTTATCATGGCATGATTAGATATTAATCCAGAGAATGAATTCAGTTTCATATAGTCTACATAGAAACTATAGAAACTGGAGTACCTTATACAGATATTTGTCTCATTCAAACGAAAATGAACTAGTCATGACATAGCATATTTTGAATTAGAAAAAAAAAATCATAAGGAACCCACAGAAATCAAAGAAAACTTTCATTTCCACTACTGCAGAAAAACAAACAAACAAACAAACAAAAAATATAAACAAGTGGACAAAACAGGAAATAGAGATAGATTTTTTTTTGTATATTTTAAACATTTGATTTTTGCACACGTTCTTGACAGTACTTTATTAGCACATGTCTGACGATTATTCTGTGCTCCTTCAGAGAGAAGTAAGTAGAAATACTTAATATTAATGTGGGAACATCTTTGTGTATATATTACTCTTTCTGAGATAATCATATTCTATCTTCAGACTAGACCACAGCACTAGAATTTCTCACTACAATTAATTATGTCCTTACTTTGTGAGAAAATAACCTCTGAACTGGATTATCAGAATCTGTATATGGCAGTTTAGAGCAAAAAATTACTATTACAACTGGGAAAGAGGTTAGGCATTCTTTCATATATCTTTCCACCCATGATGCAGGTTTTATTTTTCCCTGTTATCAAAATACTTATTGAATATCTCATCTCCTTTCTATCCCTTTCTATGCCTTTATATGAGGTAGTAGGGCTCATATATATATACAGATATCTAGCTGTACGTTATCTATTCTGTACTTGTAATCTTTGTCATTGCAAATTAGAAAAAAAATCAACATGACTAAATATGAACAGATCTACATTGTCATTATCAGCTTCATCACAATGGACAAAAAAAAATTATTGTATGCACAAAAAGCAAAAAAAACCTACTTGAGATGTGAAAAAGAAAGAGAAGGTTATGATTACCTTCATACTTGGCTAAATGTCATTTCTGGGAGAATGGGAGTCTCTCTTGCCACTATGACATAATGACCTTGCTGACTCATGTTTTACTGTTATTAGCTCTACAATAGCTCATACTAGTTGATCTTCATTAGTAGGAATTATTACTAAAGATAGCTATAAAAACGCTTCATGCTTAATAAATCAGTGGTTCTCCGCAAACAAAAAATTAAAAAAGAACTAGAAAACTAGCTATTTGCAGTTATGAACTCATTGCAAAAGATGTATTTCACAAGTTTATCGAGTATTTCAAAGTAAGTTTGCACTTGAAGTCACCAAATGCGTGGATTCATGAATATTATATACTTTTTTAGTAACAGTTAAACTAGTATCTTGAATTAATGATTTTCACTAACGAAAATTATATGAAATTCTCAAACACAATGCCATGAAGTCAGCATTAATTTGGAGCTGATAGAGCACAAATAAGGATAGTAAAATGTCATCATTTATTCAACACTGATTAAAAAAAGGTTTTAGTGAATTATTTCCAGTAAGCTTAATATTCATAGCTTAAAGAAAAGGTTATAAAAAACAATGTTTTATCTTATTGTACTAAAAGAAGTCAAAGTACAAAAGCATGCTCCTCATTGATCTGGACTAAAATAAAATGCTTAAATTTAATGCAAACAAATGCACACAATCACAAAGAAATTTGAGTAGCAATTTAGGAAAAAAAAGGCTTTTAGAGGAAAAGCTGAAAACCGTATAAGCTAGTAGCAGTTGGTATTGCTGTTATCAAAGAATTTGTAAATAATATCTCTGTAGCATTTTTTTATTAAAGTACATATTTATTTGCTCTAAGTGCACTTATATTTATTTAGCACTAACAATTGAAATGTAGCTTTGTTGGATAATCTTGTCAGTGTAATGGGAAATCCATACCAAAATAAATTGCACATTAAGGTATCCTGTTACCATCTAATAAACTGTTGCTATTTGTCTACCAAAAATATTGGAAGGAGTGTGGTCCAGTGATCTGAGTAGTGGGCTGTGAAATTGGCACCTGTATTCTTCACCACTAGATGTGACCTTGAGCGTTTCACTAAAATATAAATTTCAATGTATTTCAAAGGCACTTTTCCTGGAAAAATAAGTTAGAAAAATTTCAAAATTGGAGTACTCCAGAAAGTTACAAAATGATAATATTTTTCAAAAGAATGGCCTAAACTAGTTAAGCATTATGAACACATTATGATTCTAAGATAATAAGTATGATATAAAATACAGAGGTATAAAATATGTTGATGTTGTAAAGAAAATTACAGAAAATCTGCCACAGCATTTATTAATATTGAAAAAAAATGAGTTTTTGAACTGCAGCTTGTATAAAAGTGTTACATCTATTGTGAGAAGTTATTATCTTCTCTTTTCATGTTTTAAGTAGTAAATTAAAATGACAATCCATTCTCCTCAGGAGGAATAAACATCTTATTTCACATATTACTCCGTGTCAAATAGCGCTAATCTCTCTATTGATTCCACCTTTTTCTTTCTTTTTTTTTTTTTTTTTGTATGTGTGTGTGTGTATT